>PVJO010004792.1:0-105213 GCA_004026905.1 Hystrix cristata
AAAGGAGTCACGGTTCCTGGGGGAGAGGAAAGTGAAGAAGACGCTAGGGTCCTGTTGGAGGAGGATAACCTTGGCCTCCGGTGGCATCGAGGAGAGAGAGTTTAAACTGTAGCCTGCACAAAGCAGAGCTGGACGTGGCAGCACACACCAGTAATCCCAAGCTACTTGGGAGACTGGAGGAGGACTGCAAATTCGAGACCAACCTCGTGAGACTCTCAAAATGAAAAACAAATACTGAACCAAAATGGAAACATTGCTCAGTGCTCCTTGGGTTCAATCCCCAGTCCTGGAAAAAAACAGAAACCAGAGACCCAAGAAGAGAATGAGTTTGCTCTCCTGTATGAAACAGCAGAAACAACCATTTTGTAGGACTATTTCAAAAGTTACACAAGAGAATATAATATGAACAGAGCATCTGGTACATCTTGTAATTCTCATTCATAACGATGGGAAGGCAGTTTAGGACCCTGCGTATGAGGAACATTGTAAGTTACACCCCTCAGTGGCCACGAGCTGCCCATTAAGCCTGGGTGTGTGGGCACAGATAACCGGAAGCTGGGACGGAGAAGGGAAGGCAAGGTTTTCAGGCCGATGACCCTGAGTGTGGTGAGCATCTTGGCTCCCACCAGCCTACCTCCCCCTGCAGCCTGGGCTCTGAGAGAAACCAGGATAAGAAGGCCAAAGTGACCGCTGAGCCAGCAGTAAGCCACGCTCCAGGCTGGCTGGTTTCTCCTTCCTCCTCCACCAAGGGCAGTCTTGCAAACTGGGGCTTAACAAAGCTTCCCTTTAAAAATTCTCTAGTTAACAGTGTGGTTCATGGGCCCAGTTCCCACTTCTCCCAGGGGACACTTGTGGGGGACTTGGCCAGTGACTTAATGGTTAAACTGCAGGGCAAAAGCACACAGGCTGTGTAAGGAGTGAGCGGTTAAACAAGAAATTTAGATCAGAGAAGCCTGCTGTGTCTGGCCCTGTCCTTCCCTTTCCCCAAGAAAAACTGCTCAGCCTTGAGACAGCTCCTGGCCCAAACTACCTTTCTTCTGCTTTTTTTCACTTACACCAATATACTAAATAAAAGCCAGAGATTTCTTGGCTTCAGGCTTTTTCCCAGGAAGTCTCCCTAATGCTAGGTGCTCTTGGTTGAGACAGCCCCTCTGGGTCTCTCAGTGATTCAACTAAGCCTCTCATCTCCCAGTAATCATTTGTCCTGTGTGTTGCCACAGTTGCACACCGCACCCAGACGCTGTCCTGAACCTCGATGGCCTGGTGGGGCCTGTGGGCCAATGTGACGAGGCAGAGTCACTCATGAGCACAGCATTACTTCTCGCTCTTACCTCGTGTACACGGTTAACACAGCATTGACTCTGTGTGGCGATCTAGTTTCTGCTTCATGGAATAGAAATGTCTCAGGCCCAGCAATCTGGGGCCCTCTCCTGAACATAGATGACCATGGAATTATCGTCTGGTCTAGCTGAGGCTTTCTCCAAGTCTCTGTGTCCTTAAAACAAACAACCTAGTGCTTCTAATCAGCATCTGGAGTGGGAGAGGTCGGGGGAGACTGAGCCCAGGTAGCCGGGGCCATTAGAGGACATGCCGGGAACCACTGCACAGCTGATTGGTTGTGGGAAGAAATTCCTCCATAGTCTGGTGAGCGAGGTCACAGAATTCTCCTCCATGGTGAGAATATGGGGGAAACTAAATTTTCCTGTACCCTCTCAACCATCACCGAATCCTTTGGGGGTATTGTTCTTGTTGAGACCAGTGACTCACTTTCTTGCCCAAGCTGGCCTTGAACTGGATTCAAGCCAGCTTCAGCCTCCTTGGTACCCTTTCTACATGCAATTAATACTGACTACTAATCACTTTCATTCTACAGATTTGAATATTTTGGACATTTCAAATAAATGGAATAATGCCACATGTAGTCTTTTGTGCCTGGCTTCTTCCATTTAGTGTGATGTGTTTGAGGTTCATCCGTATTGCAATATTGGCATTTCGTTCCTTTTCAGTGCTGAATAATATTCCATTCAAAGACATACCAATTTTGTTTATCTCTTCATCAGTTAATGTAAAGTTTGACTGTTTGCATTTTTGGCTATTACTAATAATGCTGCTATGAACTCTATGTACAAGTCTTTATGTGGTCATATGTTTTAATTTCTTTTCAGTAGATCAGCCCAGGAATAGAATTGCTAGATGGCAAAGTAAATTTATATTTAACTTTTTAAGAAAATGCCAAGCTCTTTTCCAAAGCAGTGACACCATTTCATTCTCAGCAGCAGTGTATGAGGAATCTCATTTTCCACATCCTCTCCCACATTTGTTTTCACACTAGTTGTGAGTCTGTGAAGTCCTAGCCTACCCTCAATGACCCTGACAGTTTGTAGCTGAGTTTTCTTCATAGGCAAGGATGACTTACTCCTTTCTGTCTGAGTTTCTTTTCTTCCTCTTTAGTCTCCCAGATGGCCAAAAATCTTTTCTTAAAACTGTGCCATGGTGAAGTAGCATTGCCCTCAGGAAGTGCTTTACTAAGCAGGGTGTTGTGGCACATTCCTACAATCCCAGCACTGTAGGAGGCTGAGGTAGAATTGCAAGTTGAGCAAGTGAGGCTCTATCTCAAAATAAAAGGTGGGGGGAGTGCACTGGGGATGTATCTTAGTGTAAAGATGCTGGTCAAAAAAATTTAAGTGCTTTACTTACCAACCTTATAATCCTGGGTACCCTGATGAGAGGGGGGATTTGTGGGAAGGGATTTCTGGTCTCTGAAGCCAATAGAAGACCCCAGGAAACTGTGCCCCGGGTAGCAGCAATTGAACTGTAGTAATTCAGTGGTGTGTTTGGGCAGGCTTACCTTTGTTTGCAAGAGCTGACTGCTGTCTGTAGGATTTTGTGAACTGGTTTTTAAGCTGTGTGTGTTGAATGTATGCATATGTTACACAATCTTACCAGTAAAATTTATAATAAACTCAAGAGGTATACACGTTTCCCTTGGGGAGGGACCTTTACCAGCATGTCACTGGTTACCTGTAGGAGAAGATAACTGGCTATGATTATGCTAGTAAATCTGCAGCAATAAAGTCAGGGCCCAGTTGTAATTTTCAGTGGCTGCAGGGCTATTCAAATGACCTCCTGCTGAGTCAGTTTGGGTGATTTGTGAGTTCTTTCAAGGAACTGGTTCATTCACCTAAATTATCTAATGAGGGTACATAGCACTGTTTGCAGGATTCCCTGATTAACCTTTTAATATCTGCAAAAGCAGTATCAATGCCTGAATCTTATTACTGGTGTTTTTAATATTTCCTTTGTCTCTTCTTTTGTCTGGCTTCCGTCATATCAGTTTTTTTTTTTCAAAGATTAGGTTTTGCAATGGATATCCACCAGTCCCCAACACTAAGAGGGGACCGTCATTTTGTCCAAGCCAATCACAATACTTTTCCTGAATGACTGGTACAGGTATAAGAGTGGGGCTGTGTCCATGTTGGCACAATCAGGCCAAAGGAAGGACTCACACCCTGTGGATGTAAAATCCCTCTCAGAAGATACAGAAACAGAAGTAAGGACTTTGTAGAAAATTTGTACTTTGATGTATTTCCTAGATAACTAAATTCATTGAACTAAAAATTATTCCCCAAGTAAAATATGTCATGTTGTATGTTCTGTTTGTTACCTATCTAACACCCAAGAATATGACGTCCTTACCTGTGCTGTAAATCTTCTTTTGCCTATTGCCTATGTTCTTTTGCGAAGAACATATAATTCTTTATAATTGATTTCTTCAGAAGTAATAAAAGTGGAGTCCTGCTAGCCTGGTAGGAGAGCAGAGCAGACACTGCGTTGCAGCTAGCAGCGTCTCCACAGCTGTGAGGCAGCTGGGTCAACCCCAACACAAAATCGGACCTTTCCCAGGAGGCAGAAGGGCGTCCAGGGGAAATGCTGACCTCAAGCTCTCCCAGAAGGTGGCTCCAGGTCCCCTTGGATATGGGGATGGAAGTCATCTGAATTCCATCATTGAGGCCACGGAAAATGGATCAATCTAGAGTCAGGAGAGCGGGCGGCCGGGCATGTCCAGGTTGGTGCACCTGTGACGGTGGTGACACGTGTGACGGGCGAACACCTGTGACGGGGGCACCTGTGATGCGGGAAACTGTGTCATCCACGCACCTGTGACGGCGGCCTCACCTGTAACAGAGGACTCAGCCGTGGCGCCCTGCACCCGTGACAGCTCTCGGGCCCCAGGCTGACGCCCTCGCAGGTCAGCCCCCGGACCCGGCACTGCATGTGCCTGCAACAGACGCCCGCGAACTCCCGCTTTAGGACGTGGCTCTCAGAGGCCGCGACGGGCGGTCGTTGTAGCCGGGACCCCGAGGCGGTGACAGGCCAACGACAAAAGCCGGGCGGGACTAGTGTCTTTAAAGAGGACCCGGCCCGGGTCGGTGCTCCGGGAGGAGACTCCGGAGGTGGGAGTTGGCCGGACCTCACCGGGCCCGGGCGTTCACCACCACCGAAATCACCGTGGACGCCGCAGGGTCCGGGGGACCCAGCGCCGCGGGGCCACAGTCCCGGACCCCGCCCAACAGGCCCCGCCCCATGGTAGGCCGCGCCCGCATCTGCCTGGCCACCGCGTCTGCGCGCTGCGAGCCTAGCCTCGACTCCCAGAATCCTTTGGGGCGCGGTTTTGTATCTCGGGGCGGCTAGCGCTTCCGGCCAAAACCAGGCCTGGCGTCTACCGTCACCCAGCTGGCAACAGCGATCCTGGAACGAGTGGTCCGGAGCGGGGCCCACGGGCATATCCCGGACCTAGGGCGAACCCGCGCTTTGCAGCCGGAGCGCCTCTGCTACCTGCTCCGAACTACATTTCCCAGCGGGCGCTGCGCGGAGACCACGCCCACTCCTGGCACCCAGAGCCGGGCGAGCGTCGCGCCCGCGGGGCCGAGCAGGGTAGAAGCGGGGGCGGGAGCGGCGGCGGGTGTGGCCGGGGGTGTGTCCGCGAGCGCCCAGTGCGCGTCCTCGACGACATGCGGGGAGCCGGCGCAGGGGTCCGCGGGGCGCTCCTGGGGCGAAGCGGGCACCCCCAGCCCAGGGCTCCGGCCGCTGCTGCCCGCTGTGCCCGTGGAAGGCCGCGCTCCAGCGGTGGCTCCGTCCCCAGGGCCCGGCGAGGAGCGGTGGCCTCGGGGCCTGCGCGCAAAGGTGAGGCTGGCCGGTGTCGCGCTGGGCGGACGGCGACGAACGCGTCCTCTCCGGGCGCGGGAGTGAGGTCCGGGGCTCTCCGGTCCCGGTGCTCTTTGATCCCGGTGCTGGAGATCCGTGCCCCTGGTCCTTCAGGCCGGTGGATCGGGGGAATCCAGAGATTTGGGAGAGTCAGGGATCAGCAGCGGGCAGGAAGGTCTTTGACTTCTCCAGGGTCGAGCTAGCTACACACGTCCTCGTTTCCACGATCCCAAAGAGAAGCAGCCCTCGGCCCAACTCCGCGGCAGCTCCGCGGTGGGCTAATGAAAGATCCCACTTGTCTCTTTAAAATGGCCCTAACTTGCTCATGCAGAAAGGGACATCTCTAGGGTGGTGCTTTGGGGGTCTTGTCTAGACTTGGTTTCTTTCCTCCAGCGCTGCATTCCAGGGACACTGCCCTCCAGGAGAGAAACCGCAGGGCGGAGGCCGCAGGGACAGGAACTAAATTTAAAGTCATGTCCCAGGTGAGTGGGCTTTTCCTTCCTCCTTTCTGAAATACTCTTGCTTTTCAGTACTTAGTGATGTGTATTTTCTCTGAAAAGTTTTCATCTTCAGAGCCCTGTCCTGGGTGCTAGTTCCCATTTCCTCAAATTGTGGTGAATAATGGGCTGCAGGGATAGTGTCTTAGTTACTTTCTTGTTGCTGAGACACAATACTTGCCATCCACAATTTGAAGGAGGAAGGGTTTGTTTTGGCTCACAGTTTGTAGAAATTTCAGTCCATAGTTGGCTGGCTCCAAGCCAGGGCAGCATGGGAGAGGAGAATTGCTGGTAGCATGGCAGGCATGAAACAGAAAGCAATCAAGGGACTAGAGAGGGAGATAGGTGCCTCCAGGCCATGCCCCTATAATCCACCTCCTCCAGCCAGGCTTCACCTTCCAACATTACATTTAGCTCTAAACTCAGGAGTGGAGTGATCCACTGATGAGTATCACATATGATCCAATCACCTTGACAAAGCCCCACCTGTGAGCACTCAAGGCTTTGCAGGGATAATTAAATGTAAACCACAACAGATAGGGTTCAACTGTCCAGGGCTTCCCTCCCTGCTTCCTCTCCAGCCCTGTGTTCACTCCTGATGCGACTCAGCCCCTCGTTGGTCCCCCTTTCTCAGAGGGACTTCCACGGAATGGGAGGCTGCTCCTTGGGGAAATACACCGCACCTTGTACCTTACCTGTTGGTTCAGTGCCCACTGCATAGGAGCTCACAGTCTGTGGAAGGGAAGTCAAGGAAGCCACAAAGTTCTAGTAGCCCTCTCTCTGTTGGGATCCTAATCTCTGATCATGACCGCTTAGTTCTGTGCTTCTATGACACCTGCTTCTGCGCATGCTCTCCCCTTAGTGCAGCAGCCGGAGGAGTCTGTCCAAACACCAGGTCTTGGCACTTGCTGCTCGGAACCTAAAGAAAGTGGCTTCCCCAAGGAAGGGCCAAAACCCCAAGCATGATGGACAAGCCCACTGCAACCCAGCTCCTTGTTACTTCCCACACCCACTGCTACACTTCCCCATTGCTCTCTTTTCTTTCTGGAAAATCACCTTATCGTTTTCCTGATCACAGCCTTGAAGTTGCAAAGCCTCCCCCAATTCTTCAGATCCCTTTTATTTTTCCCTTTAGCACTCTTCAACATGCTACTTTACTTAATTTATCTTATTTTATCTTCTCTCATTCTCATATTTGTAAGGCTGAGATTTTTTTAATTTTTTTTTTTTACCAAGAACATGTATTGGTACATTGAATACATATCGGTCACATTCATCATGGTTATTTTATATCTGTACATGACCTATCTTGGTTCCCCCCTCTTCCTCATCCCTCCCTTCTGCTCCCCCACCCTTCCCTATTTACAGCAGGTTTATTTACATTTTTCCATTTTTTCTCTTTCCCCTTTCTTTCCTTTTTCCCTTCCTTCTTTTCCCTCTTCTCCCTCTCTAGTTCTCTCTCTTTTGAATATTATCTTTCTTTTACATAATATCTATTATCCCTCTTTGTCCTTATTTACACTTATGGTTTCTTGTGTCAGAGAAACAATATAAGGCAGAGATTTGAGGCAGCATTGCCCTAGTGTCTGATCCAGAAAATATTTGTTGGATGAATGTTTGAATATTCTACAAAGTTCTCTTGTGCTTACTGTTCAATTGTGGCGGTGTTGTTAGAATAATCATTCTTAGACCTGAAAGTGTGCTTCCTCGCTGATTATTTCATGTGAATTCATTCCTAGACATTGTTCTTTCCTTGTGGATTAACGTTTCCTAAACTTAGGTGAGGTCAGAGTACTTCCAAAATCATATGTGAGTGGAACAACAATAGAGCTAGAATCCATGGTCCCCTAAAATAGACCACCAAGAAAAATAATTATTACCAAATAATTTTTACATATATATATATACACACACATATATATATGTATATATATATATGGTGGGTTTTTTTGGTGCCAGGGATCAAACTCAGAACCTTGCACTAATATATTTTTAAATTAATAGAATTGGATTGAACCAAAAACTTTTAAATACATTTTCCTATAACATACTTTTTACCCTTTTTTTTCCTGAAATTTTTTTATAGAAAACATTTTTCTATAAGGACAAATTTGCTAGTTTTTTTTATTGATTTGTATGGTTTTTGTGTCCCTATTTCTCATGTATGTTAAGAAACCAGTTAAATCACTGAATCAAATGCTTGTATCAGATGTAGATTGTGTGCCTATATGGTGTTTTTCTGATGGGCTGGTGTGAAAATGTGAACCCATTTGGAAGTCTGCATGTTTGTATTGGAACAAAGGAATAAGAATAGGTCGCGTACATTTGGGTGTTTTGTGTCCTTGATTAAGCAGGTTGATCTAGACATCAGAAGCAGTTCATTGTATCTGAAAGTTGTGTTGTTTTGTAGGGATCTTGTTTCCCAGTCAGGATGGATGGGTATCAGGTGTTACTTTTGTGGTCACAGCCGCACATCTGAATAGTGGCCAAGCTGGGTGATGGTTCCAGGCATGGACCAGGGAGCCAGGCTTTCTGGGCTCAAATGCTGCTCTAGGATTCAGCCACCAGGTAGCTGCCTTCTCATCTGTAAAATAAGAAACATGATGGGATCTGCCTCAGATGTTTCCTATAAGGATTAAGTTAATGCACGATTTAGAAATATTTTAAAATAGCACATCAAAAACTACTTTTAAACAAAAAAAAAGTGCTCATCATCTCAGTCCCAGGGAGATTAAAGGTTAATTTCCTGATATCTGCATACATTAATGCATTTTTGAAAATAATAAATTGGCAATGTCATATATACTGTTTTGTAAAATGCTCTTTGACTTAATGAAGTGAAGTAAATTCACATGAACATCATGATGCTTAATGATACAATAAATAACCTTTTTTATATCCCCACTCCCTCCATTATACACTCTGCTCCCTCCACTTTATTCTCCTTCTCTTGTCTAGTAATAGTCTCTGTTCTACTTTCATGTTATCTTTTTTTTCACATATTAGGGAAAACATGTGGTACTTGTCTTTATAAGTCTGGTGTATTTTGATTAGATACTGATCACAGTTCCATCTGTTTTCCTACAAATGATGTAGTTCCCCTTTTCTTTACAACTGATTAATACGTCATTGTGATATGAGCCACAATTTCTTCATCCATTCATTGGCTGGTGGGCACCTAGGCTGTTTCTGTATCTTGGATATTGTGAATTATTCTGTAATAAACATAGACATACAGGTATATCTATAGTACCTTGATTTTATTCCTTCAGGAATATACCAAGGAGTGGTATAGCTGGATCACACGGGATGTCTATTTTTATTTTTTGAGGAACCTCCATACTGATTTCTATAGTAGTTGTATTGATTTACATTCCTGTGAGCAGTCTAGATGGTTCCTTTTCCCCACATCTTCTCCAGGATTTATCATTGTTTGTATTCTTGGTGATAACCATTGTGACTGGAGGTGTCTAAATCTCAGTATAGTTTTGATTTGCATTTGCCTAAAGGCTGAAGATGTTGAACATGTTTTCATTCAGTTATTGGGCATTTGTACTTCTTTTGAGAAGTGTCTTTCAGTTCATTTGCCCTTTTATTGGTTGGGTTATTTGGGGTTTTTTGTTAAGTTTTCTGCATTCTTTATATGTTCCAAATATTAATCTTCTATCAAGAGAGTAGCTAACAAAGGTTTTCTCCCATTCTTCAGGCTGTCTCTTCACACTATTGGTTGTTTCTCTGGATGTGCAGAAACCTTTTAGCTTGCTGTAGTTCCATTTGTTGATTCTTGCTGTGACTGCGTGGAGTGCTCATAGAGTCCTATTCAGGAAGTCTCTGCCTATGCCATGACTTCAGGTGTTTTTACTATGTTTTCTTCCAGCAGTTTAGAAGTTGCAGGTCTTATACATAGGTCTGTTCATAGGTCTTTGATCATTCTGAATTTATTGTTCTACAGGGTAAGAGATAGAAATCTAGTTTTAATCTTCCACATATGGATATTCAGTTTTCTCTGCACTATTTGTTAATGAGGCTGTCTTTTCTGCAATGTATGTTTTTGACCCCTTTGTTCAGAATCAGATGACTGTCATTATGTGGGTATGTCTCTGTGTCCTCTGTTCCACTGGTCTATGTCTGTGTTTGTGTCTGTCACTGTGGCTTTATAGTGTAACTTGGAATTGGGTATTGTGATGCCACCTTCGATGCTCTCTGTGCCTGGGATTCCCTTGGATATTTTGAGTCTTTAGGTTTCCATATGAGTTTAAGGGCTGTTCTGGTGCTGTAGAATACTGTTGCAATTTTAGTGGGGATTACATTGGGTTTATAGATCACTTTCAGTAATATGGTCACTTTAACAATAGTAATTCTGCTAATCCGTGAATGTGGTAGGCCTTTCCATCTTTTAGTGTCTTCTTCAATTCTTTCTTCATTCACCTGTAATTTTCATGTGAGTTCTTTCCCTTTCTTGGTCAGGTTGATTCCTGGGTAATTTCTTGATGCTTGTAAATGGAATTATTTTTCTGATTTCTTTCTTGGATTTTTCATTATTGGTATATAGAAAAGCTGTTGATTTTTTTAATGTTGAGTTTATATTTTGCACACTCCTTTTTATTTTAGCAGAAGGAATATGGTTATGTTTTGTTTTAGTGAACACTGAGTCAACACTAAAAGTAAAATAGAAACCCTTGGACCCCAGCCTGGAGATTGGCTGCATTGATCTCTGGAGGTTTATCCCCAGGCATGTTTTCTGCGTGGGCTGCTGCAGGCCACCCACACACCCCGGCTGGGAAATGTTCTACTGTACCAGTGATCACGGAGCGAGTTAGTCTTGATTATTGTCTGGAGTTGATGCTGAGTATTTTGTGGGCATGTTGCCTCCTTTCACTCCTGCAGACTGCCAGTTCTGCAAGGGCAGGGTGGCCTCCATAGCACCCCTTTACTCTGAGGTTGTGGCTGAAGGCCGGTTTTTCAGGTGTGTGGGTGGAGTGTGCTGAGCACATGTTGGGTGCTCAGTCTCATTCACAGCACAAGAAAAGACAGGTGAAGAGACAGGTGGACAGAAAGCTGTCCAATAATTATCTAGCTCTTCAAATAACTAAATATGCATCTTTTGTTGAAATGAGAACAAGGTAATCTTTAGACCCCAGTGTAGTTTGCTAGGGCTGCCGTAAAAAACTACCAGCTAGGGGTCAAAACACCAAAAGCTCTCTTCTCAGTTCTGAAGGCTGGAAGTCAAGACCAGGGTTGCCAGTGGGTTTAGCTTCTTTCAAGGTCTTTCCTTGGCTTACAGACTGTCCTGTCTTCCCTGTGACCTCACGCCATGCGTGCGCACACTCCTGCCACCATGTCGTCTTACAGATTCTCTTCATCCTGTCCGCTTGGATGAGGGCTCCATCCATTTGACTTGGTGTAACTTTTCCTCCTTAAAGGCCCTGTCTTTTGGTTATACTCCACAGTACTAGAAACAAGGACTTCAACAAAGGAGTGTGTGGCGCGACTCACTCAGTGACAGTGCTTGGGCCATGAGCACTGATTGAACAAGAGTATGATTATGTCATTTCAGGGCTTGGTGACATTTGGGGATGTGGCTGTAGATTTCTCCCAAGAGGAGTGGGAATGGCTGAACTCCACACAGAGGAATCTGTACAGGAAGGTGATGTTGGAGAACTACAGGAACCTGGCATCCCTCGGTAAGGGTGTCCCACCCCTCTGACCTCTCGCCTTGCACTGCCATCCTCCATCAAGCCAAGGGGACTGGATCCCAGGTCTGGATGGATCCACAGCCTGACCACATCCTTGTCTTATGTGTCTAGGCCTCTGTGCTGCGAAGCCTGATATGATTTCCTCACTGGAGCAAGGACAAGATCCCTGGATGGTGAGAAGTAAGAGGACAGGAGGCCGGCGCCCAGGTGTGTGTGGGGATGCAGAATGGGTGGATCTGGTGCCAGATGGCTACCTCAGATGCTCCTGAGCCGGGGCATCGGCCTGAGGAGGCCTGTCTGGTGTGGGGTTCCCATCTTCAGTCTCCCCCACTCTCCAGTACTGCTTCCTTCCCTCTGAAGGTCTCTTGCTGTCCTCCGCTCCGGGACCCTGCTTCCCTTTCTCACTCATGCTTATGTAATCTCTGTTCTTTCAGAAACATCTCTTTTGCTTGTTCTGATGTAGTTTTTTTCAGATAGTTTTTACTAGCACATACTTGCAATACATAATGATTACATCTATTGTGGGGAATTGGTACATGCACATAACACATCTTAATTCTTTCTTCATCCCCTTCACCTCCTTCCCTCCGTTCTCCCTCCATCTCTTGGTCCTCTTCCCATTTGCTCCCCATCTCCCTATTTCCGATTATCTGTCTTTTATTTTGTTCTTTGTTTGTATTTTGTGTTTTTCATATAAGAGAAATTATGTGCTGTTTAAGCTTGCGTATCTGATTTATTTCACTTAACATTATAGTCTCAAGGTACACCCTTTTTCCTATAACTGACCCAAATTCATCTTTCTTAATGGCTGAGTAGTACTCCATTGTATACTATATCCATTCCTCTGTTGATGGACATGTAGGCCACTTCCAAGATGTAGCTATTATGAGTTATGCTGCTGTAAACGTGGGTATGTGTGATATAGTTTGTGCTGTCTTTACTGAGTTATGACTTTAAGTAAGGCTATCTGATGCTGGTTGAGCAGATGATCATATACGTTAAAGAGCCAGCCATCTCCCAGGACAGATGGAATAGACCTGTACATCACTGAAGTGTAGTAGAGACTCCTGTTCTGTGAAGAAAAGAGAAAATAGAAATTTAGGAGGAAGAAGAAAAATCATTCACAGTTTTTAACCAATGAAACAAGTAATGAGACCAAGGCCTTGAACAGAAGCATTAGAATTAGAAGAAAGAGATTAGTTAGTTAGGAGATGCATTTAGGTTGGGCTGAAATAGATTTGGGGTTCAAGTCCGCTTCTTACTGCAGGTAGGCAGCATGCAGTTGGGTAATTGGCCCTTGGAAGAAAAGAACAGTGATTCTGACTGAATGGAGCGTCTTTACAGGGATTGCGGTGAGATTGATGCTGTTTGGGAATACAGTACGAGACTCCAAGCACAGCATTATTTCTGGAACCACAACCAAGTAAGGCTAGGAATCAGGATTCCTCCTCCTTTGGATGCTTTGTTATAATAGGAAATGGGAGAATCTCCTCAGACCTCTTTGTTCAAGTCACACTTCAAAGGAGAAGTTTGTATCCACAGAGCCGGACAGGTTGCTCCCTTACAAATTATGATAGCCCACACAGGGCATCGTGCCACAGAGGCAGGCAAGAATGATATTGTCATGAAGACTTGCATTTTCAGGCCATAGTGTGTGCTTTTATGCGTAAGCATT
Source organism: Hystrix cristata (assembly GCA_004026905.1). Lineage (NCBI taxonomy): Eukaryota > Metazoa > Chordata > Mammalia > Rodentia > Hystricidae > Hystrix > Hystrix cristata. The sequence goes on from PVJO010004792.1 coordinate 13,074, forward strand.
GTAATGAAAAAGGAAACTAAACAGACTCAAAAGGAGTTTTACCTAATAAAGATGAAGTAAAGCTCATATAGCACTTCTCTTTTCTTTTTTGATGGTACTGGTGATTTAACTCAGGGCCTTCACACTGAGCTGCATGCCCAGTTCTTTTTAAAAAATTATTTTAAATTTTGAGACAGGGTCTCACTAAGTTGCCCAGGCTGGGCTTGAACCAGCAATCCTCCTGCCTCAGCCTTCCAGAGTGCTGAGATTATAGGTGTGCATCAACCAGCACTTTTCTTTTTAGCTGCTGCTTCCCTTTTGTTTACATCAGCAACGCTGTATCTCAGATTTGAACTTTCGTGAGCTCTTTCATTTTTGAATTTTCAATTTCTTTTTCCAGTCCTCTGTGAAAAACATAATGTGCGCTACTTGTTCGACATTCAATTGAGCACGTCTTGTACCCTTTAGGACTGTATAAACTTAGGACATCTTTTTCAAAGGTTTTCACTCAGTTAGTTGCATTTGGCAGGTTTTCTTCAGGGTAGCGCGTGATGAATGAGATGTTTACTTGCTTCGTGTCTTTCAGATTTGAAGGCCGCGTGTGAGACCAGGGAGTTACCTCCACAGAAGGACTCACCCAAGGAGAAGTTATCGCCGGCAGCCGGAACAGAGAGGCTCCCGGACTGCAGCCTGCCGTGCTCTCTGTTAGGGGAGAGCTGGGATTACGATGCTCTATTTGAGACCCAGCCAGTAAGTCAGGCAATCACCTCTGGGCTGGAGAATGCAGCAGCCCTGTGTGACCACAGTGACAATGGCAGAACTGCCATCTGAGCACAGTCCTTTCTGTGGATGGACTATCCTGCCAGGAGAAAGATTTACACAATCTTGATACACATGATGGAGGTAGGGGGCTGAGTTGGAATGAATCACAAACAAGCCTGTTTCATAAGTAGGAAATATTTGACTCTATTGAGTGTGAGAAAACTTGGAGCAGGATCTCAAGTTTCTCATGTTTTTCTCAAGCACCTATGACGTAACTAGTACAATCACTGAAACCCGGCTCACTCGGCACTTAGGTTGCACCTCTTGGTAAAGAGCACACTGGTCACTGTCTACGACACAGCTCAACCTTCCTGGGGCCATGCAGGCTCGCGAGTGAGAGCTGAGCACTCACCTTTTGTGTTTGCACCTTTCAGGGCTTGGTGACCATCGCGAATGTGGCCGTAGACCTCACCCCACAGCTGGAGCCAGCTCAGAAGAGTTTCTGTAAGACTGTGCTCTGGGAGGACCACGGTAGCCTGGGGCCCCTGGGTAAGGACAGCCCTCTCCCAGATGTGTGTCTGTCTTCAGGACCCCTGTTTTCATACTTCAGGTTTGAAGGGAGAAGGGAGAAGCGTTTCCCAAAGTTTTGCTCCTGATTCCTAAGACAAGAGCTTGGCATTGGTAGGGTTGAAAGTTGGGGTCTTCCTTGTATGTGAAGCGTCTCTTTGAGAGCTCCTCCTCACCGTTCTCCTGATTCTCGCTGAAGTAGCACTTTTCTATCACAACCAGGGACCAGCTCCTCGATTTTAGAACACCAGGAGTTAACCAGATCTTCTGTTTTTCACCCATGCAGGCCACTGTGTTTTGCAGCCAGATTTAGTGGCTTTCCTGGAGCCAGGGAAGGAGCGCTGGGTGGTGCAGAGAGAGCTGGTGCCGGGCCTGTTCCCAGGTGAGTGTGGAGAGTGGTGTGGTGAAGCCACCGCAGGGGAGAGCTTAGCTTTCATCCATGGAGTCAGTCCACGAATTGACACTTGGCAGCTGGACCAAGTCCTCCAGAGAGAAAACCAGACTCTGGGATTTCAAAAATCGCTCTTCCCTCCTCTGCCCCTTCTCTCTAACACCACATTCCCTGCAGTGTTGCTTTTTTTCTGACCTCTGGGATGTAGGTCAGGTGTCTAGCTTTCTTAAGGAACTTTTCCCGATTCTGACGCACTTCTGAGCATCTTCCAAAGGTTTGTTCTTTGGTGACTAACGACTGCTCCCTTCATTATGCACCCAGTCCTGTAAGAAGCAGGGGCTGAAGAGTAGACGGGGGCCGCTGTGCTTGGTGTCGCAGGCAGTTGGAAAAAGGGAAAGTGCATACATACATGTAACCCACTGAAGAATCATTCTGATGAAGAGGATGAAATGTGCTTATGGATAACTTGCATGAGGTGAAGTCTGCAGATCTTTAACTAGGGCATTACAGAGACAGAGGCAATGTGATTCCTAGTAGTGGCTCCCATTGGGCAGAAGTCATTGCGAGAAGACAGAAGTGGAAGATCTCTTCCTCTTGACACACGAGGGAGGGAAAAGAAATTTCCTTTGAAGACAATGGTTTGTAGAAAATGTAATTCTATCACTTGTTAGAAAAGGTTAGAAAACTAACTCATTACTCAGCATGGTAATGTGTGACAATTTGAGACTTCATTAAGTCATGGTAAATACGTACTTTCCACACAGTAGAAATTATGATGTGTTTTCAGTCATACATGTGGACGTTTTTCATGTGCATCCCATGTCAGTGTCCCATTGCTCAGGTGACTTCCTCTGTCTTGGTATTAAACGCATATTTCTCCAGGTTTCTTCACGGCAGTTGCAAACAGCTCACTGTTGGGATTACTGTGTGCCTGGATATGAGCATCTGCTCGCCCTCAAAAGTTCTGTTTTCAGTGAATTAGCAGGACTAGAAGTGTAGGTTTAATTCTATCCTCAAAGCATTTTTATTTATATTGCAAACTCTGCCCATTAGTTAGGGAAAAATTATGTAGCCAAAAATAATTATTTTATTATGAAGGAGGCTGAATACTTCTCCCTAAATTAGATTTTTCTCATTCCCTCTTTTTGTAAAATGTTCCTCATTTGCACCCATTTCTCTGTTTGTGTTTTAAACATTCTAACTGTCCCAGTGATTTTTATATATAAACATAGTAATTATTTGATGAGTTGTCGCAAACTATTTTTCACACATGGTAATAAGAATTCACATTTTAGTTAGGTCTTTTAAAATTATGAGAGATATAGTTAAAAATTTTTTATACAAGGCAATATATTTTTATTATGGTTCTTTCGAAACTTGCTACATATTGTTCTGTTTTATTTTCTAAAGGGCCGTCCAGTACTTCAGTATGTGGCTGTACTGTGCTTTATTTAACGCATTCATGACAGGGTCATAACTCATGTCTCCCTGCTGGGTGGCCTGAACCACTGTGGTACATGCGTGACTACTGTCCTGTGCCACCCAGGGGGACAGTCTCGCATGTACCACTGGTGGTTCAAGTCTTGCTTCTGGGTATTTTTCCAAAAGAACTGAAATCAAGATTTTGAAGAAATATTGCTCTCTTATACGTTCATAGCAGCAACACTGATAATGGCAAAGATGTGGAAACAACCTAACTGTCCACCAACAGCTGAATAGTTAAAGGATGTTCAGTGTGTGCACACAATGCAGCTTTACTCAGCTGGAAACAGAAAGGCAGTCATGCAATATATGACAATATGGGTGAAGCGGAGGACATGAAGATAAACTTACATGTGGTGTCTAAAATAGATTTCTAGAATCAGAATGGAAAGTGATTGGCGGTGGCTGGGGGCGGAGGGAGCAGGGAGTTGCTAATGTATGAGCCTAGAGATTCAAGTAGCAAGACGAATAAAGTCCTAGAAATCTGCTGTCCACCACACTGTTCTAGTCAGCATTTGTGTATTGTATACTTGCTGAGAGGAGCAATATCATGTTAAGTGGTTTTTTTCCCGATACAATTACTAAAGTAAAACATAAAAATAAAACGTAATAATAATAATGTCTTAGGACATCAGTTGGCCTAGGTGCTTGGGTTTACTTCTGGGCTCTCAGTTCTGTCCCACTGTTCTCCGTGTCTGCCTTGTGCCAGAGCGCGTTGCTGTGAATACTTACGTGGTAGTGAGTTTTAAAGAGAGGAAGTGTGGTATCTTAACTACTGTTCTTCTGAAGATTGTTTTAGGAGTAACTTTTCCAATTCTGCACAAAAGACTATTGGGATTTGTGGAGATTGCATTGACTCTGTAGAGTACTTCAGGATTATTACCATTTTCCTATTATGTCATCCTACAAAAAAACATGAGGCATCTTTTCACTCATTTAGGTCTTCTTGTTTTGTTCAGTCTTACACCTCCATGGCTAAATTTATTCCTAAGTATTCTATTCTCTTAATGCTCTTTTTCATTATTTTCATAATTTGGTTTTTTGAATCGTTTATGCATAATGGGTAGCAATAGAATAGATTTTTACATATTGATCTCTTCCTGAATTCATTTTTCTATCATTTTTCCAAATTTGTTAATCAGCTTTAGTACTTCTTTTGTGGATTCCTCATGATTTTATCTGTATAGCATCATGTCACCTGTGACTAGAGATAGTTTTATCTCTTTTCTAATTTTGATGACTTTTATTTCTATTTCTAATTGTTCTGACCATACTTTCAGCATGGTGCTGAGTAGAAGTTGTGAAAGCAGGCATCTTTTTCTTTTTCTTTTTGAGACAGGGTCTTGCTATGTAGTCCAGGCTGGCCTTGAACCCACCGCAATCCTCCTGTGTGCTGGGATTACAGGTGTGCACTCCACTCCTGGCAGCAGGTGTCCTTTGTTAGTGATTTAAGCAGAAAGCTGTCAATCTTAAGATGTCATAGAAAGACTTTTCTATTTTTAAGAACATCTTTTTATAAGCATTTGATGCATTCTGTCTCTTCCCTAAAAACCAAATATAACTGTGCACAAAATTCTGATACCTGCTGAGTGACTTCGAAGTCTTGAGACACAATCACTCTTCCCAGTAAACATATTTCTGAGATTAAGATAATACTTGTTAGTTGTATATGACAATATAATTAAATATCAGTGTTCAATATTACTATAAAAAGAGTCTCTTCAAGAAAGAGAAACTAACACAATCCTTTCTGTAGATTAAGAAAAGCATTTAACAAAATCCAACATCCTGTTATGATAAAACTCTCAGCACTTTAGGTATGGAGGTAGTCTACCTCAATGAACTAAGGGCCATATGTGACAAATGCGCAGCTAATGTCATACTGACTGGTGAACAGTTGGAAGCTTTTTCTTTAAAATTAGAAACAAGACAAGGACTCCCACTTTCAGCACTTCTGTTCAGCATATTACTGGAAGTCCTAGCTGGAACAGTCAGATCAAGAAAAGAAATATGCAGATTCCAAGTGGGAAAAGACAATATTGGCTGTGTTTATAGGTGATGTGGTCTTATATGTATTAAACCTTAAAGACAGCACACACACACACACACACACACACACACACACACACACACATACACGCTGCTAGAACTAGTAAGTGAATTCAGCAAAGATGTAGGATACAAAGCCAACATGCAAAAATTGGGTGCATTTCTATACACTAACATGAATTATTTGAAAAAGAACTTTCAGAAATTCTATTTACAATAATGATAAAAAATTAAATTATTCCCCAGCACCCCCTCAAATTAAAATACTTAGGGTTAAAAATAAAATAATTTACTTGGGAAGTAATTTAACCAAGGAGGTAAAAGACTTGTGCAGTTAAAACTATAAACTATGAAATAAAGAAAATGGCACAAATAAATGGAAATATGTTCCAGGTTCTTGGATCAGTAGAATTAATATTGTTAAAATGCCCATGTTACCCAAAATAATCTAAAGAGTCAGTGTAATCCTCATCAAAATCCCAATGGCATTGTTCATAGAAAAGAAAAAAAAGCCCTAAAATTCATATGGAATTCCAGAAGATCCCAAATAGCTAAAGCAATCTTGACCAAAATAAGCTGGAGACATCACACGTCCTGATTTAAAATCATATTACAAAGCTGTAGTAGTCAAAGCAGCATGATATTTGGATAAAACATATAAACCATGTAGGTCAATGGGATGGAATAGAAATCCCAGAAATAAACCCACACAGAAGGTAAACCAATCTTTGACAAAGACACCAAGAACATACAATGGGGAAAGTATAATGCCTTCTATGTATAGTCTTGGGAAAACTGGACATCTACATACAGAACAAAAAAGAGGGGGAGAAAATTTTAATACCATACATAAAAATCAACTGAACATGGACTAAAGACTTAACTGTAAGTCCCAAAGCCATAAGAGATAGTTGAAAAAATAGGAGAAAAGCTATGTGATAATTGTTCTTGGCAGTGATTTTCTAGATATGATGGTAAAGCATAAGGCAATGAAGGTAAAAACAAACGGGCTTATGTGAAAGGAAAAATGTCTGCACAGCAGAGGAAACAATCAACAAAGTGAAAAAGCAACCTATGATGTGGGAAAAATATTGGCAGCAAACCGTCTATCCAACAAAGGATCACTGTCCAAAATAATGTAAGCAGCTCATAAGAACAGCATAACCCAAGTAACCCAGTTGAGAAATGGTAAAGGGCTCAGGTAGACATTTTTCCAAAGAAGATACAGAGTGCCCAACAGTACATGCAGAGGTGCTTGACATTATCAGTTGTGCGAGATCAAAATCAAAGTCACAACGCAGCATCACTTTATACCTGTTGGGATAGCTGTTGTCAGAAAAGGAAAACAAGTGTGGGTACAGATGTGGAAACCTTTCTAGATTGTTGGCGGGAATATAAATGACTACAGCTATTAGCAAAAACAATATGGAGGTTCCTCAAAAACCTAGAACTAGAACTACCAAATGATCAGTCATCCCACTGCTAGGTTCCTTTCCAAGAGAAAGGGAAAGACCACCACGAGGAGCTGTCAGGGCTCCCAGTGTCTTTGCAGCCCTGTTCACAGTGGCCAAGATGCGGAAAGAACCCAAGTGTCTGTCAAGGATGGGTGGACTAAGGTGATGTCGTCTGTGTGTATGTATATATAGGAGGATATTCTTCAGCCTTAAAAGGAAGAAATCCTACCGTGAAATTGTGCTGTAGGTTGTGCACCTCTGCAGTGTGTATGAACTTGCAGAGTACTATGCGAAGTGAAATAAGCCAGATGTAGACAAATACTGCATGATGGCAATTATATATGTGGGATCTAAGAAAAGCCAAACTCAGAAACAGTTGAAGAGTGATTACCCGGTGTCAGGGGCTGGGCAAACAGTGGGGAGATGTTGATCAAAGGGTACAGAGTTACAAGATAGACTAGTTCTGGAGGCCTAATGTGTAGCGTAGTGGCTACAGTTAGTAATAATGTGCAGCTGGAATTTGCTAGGTAGATTTTAAGTATTGCCTCCCCTGTCTCTCTGTCTCACACACACACATTAACTATGTAAGGTAATGGGCATGCTAAATAGCCACATTGGTAATTCTTTCATAATGCATATGTATATGTATATGAAAAGCATGGTATACCTTAAATATATACAATTATTTATTTTCAGCTCCACTTCAGTAAAGCTGGAAAACTGGGAGTAGACTTTGTGGAGAGGGGAAGGGAATGTGGGGAAGGGGGAAAAGGAGGAGGGAGGAAATAGAATTGATGAAGGTGTGATATGTATATGTACGAGTTCACTAAGATGAACGTAACTGTGAATTGCAAGCATATACCAGTAAAAATTTTTAAAAATAAAAGAATAAAATGTCAAGGTCCCATTAAGAAACGTGCAGAGAAGAGGTGAGGATTTTTTTTCAAGCTTGTAGAAGCAAACTGGAAAATGCAAAAATGATTTTATGTGAAAACTGAGCTTGAGTGTTTAGCTTTTGTTTAAATGCACCAATAAAATGTCGTTAATAGAAATGCCATTTTCTGGCTGTAGAATCTGGGCTTTCAGGTAATCCTAATGATCGCCATAGAATACACTGGCATGCTCTTTTGAGCAGCTTCTGTGATGTGGTAAACTGGCATTTAATGACTGATGTCCAGCACAGCATGGATAGGTGTGAGAGAGAGAGACAAAGGCAATGGATGCCACAGCCTATCTACTCACTCCTTTCTGGATGTGTAACTGATTCCATGTATACTTAATTGTTTTCAATTTCCATTATGAATTCAGTCTTTTTACATACATTGTATACCGAACATCTAAATGTAATAGAGTTTAGAACTGCAGAATTTATGTTGTCTAGTGAATTAGTCCACCAATTTAACTTTTACCAGATTCCTTTTTTTTCCCTAGCAAACAATAAAGCAGATAATTGTTGTCTTGGTATGTTTCAGGCCAACATGAGACCCAGGAATTGTTTCTAAAGCAGAGCTCGTATGCTAAGGTGGTCACAGACAGAATTTCAGATGCTAAACTTGAATGTTCCACTTTCCAAGAAAGTTGGGATTCTGAGTGTGTGTTTGAAAGGAAGCCAGCAAATCAAGAGACACAACTCAGGCAAGAGGCTGCTTCTCATAACAAAGTCCTCCTGAAGGAGAGAGAGCACATGTATAACAAATCTGGAAGGTGGTTCCATTTGGACGATTCAGAAGAAAGAGTTCATAATGGTGATTTGGGTAAGAGTTTCAAAAAAACCTCAGTGGTAATAAAACAGACAGGAATCTATGCAGGAAAAAAGCTTTTTAAATGTAATGAATGTAAGAAAACTTTTACCCAGAGCTCATCCCTTACCGTCCATCAGAGAATTCACACCGGAGAGAAACCCTACAAATGTAACGAATGTGGAAAGGCCTTCAGCGATGGCTCTTCCTTTGCCCGACATCAGCGGTGTCACACGGGCAAGAAGCCCTATGAGTGTGTGGAGTGTGGAAAAGCCTTCATACAGAACACGTCCCTTATCCGTCACTGGAGATACTACCACACGGGGGAGAAGCCCTTCGACTGTGTTGACTGTGGGAAGGCCTTCAGTGATCACATAGGGCTTAATCAGCACAGGAGGATTCACACTGGAGAGAAACCTTACAAATGCGATGTGTGTCACAAGTCCTTTAGGTATGGCTCATCCCTTACTGTACATCAAAGGATTCATACTGGAGAAAAGCCATATGAATGTGACGTTTGCAGGAAAGCCTTCAGCCATCATGCGTCACTCACACAACATCAAAGAGTACATTCCGGGGAAAAGCCTTTTAAGTGTAAAGAATGCGGGAAAGCTTTCAGGCAGAACATACACCTTGCGAGTCACCTGAGGATCCACACAGGGGAGAAGCCCTTTGAGTGTGGGCAGTGTGGGAAGTCCTTCAGCATCAGCTCCCAGCTCGCCACTCACCAGAGGATCCACACAGGGGAGAAGCCCTATGCCTGCAGAGTCTGCAGCAAGGCCTTCACCCAGAAGGCCCATCTCGCCCAGCATCAGAAGACTCACACAGGAGAGAAGCCGTATGAGTGCAAGGAGTGTGGGAAGGCCTTCAGCCAGACCACGCACCTCATCCAACACCAGAGAGTGCACACCGGAGAGAAGCCCTATAAGTGTGTGGAGTGCGGGAAGGCCTTCGGTGATAACTCATCCTGCACTCAACACCAGAGACTGCACACTGGCCAGCGGCCTTACGAGTGCATCGAATGTGGGAAGGCCTTCAAGACAAAGTCGTCCCTCATTTGTCACCGCAGAAGCCACACCGGAGAAAAACCTTACGAGTGTAGTGCGTGTGGCAAAGCCTTTAGCCATCGCCAGTCCCTGAGTGTGCATCAGAGGATTCATTCTGGGAAGAAACCGTATGAGTGTAAGGAATGCAGGAAAACCTTCATCCAAATTGGTCACCTTAACCAACACAAGAGAGTTCATACTGGAGAGAGAGCCTACAACCACAAGAGGAGCAGAAAAATCTTCAGGCAGACTCCACACTTTGCCCACCACCAGCGGATTCACTCTGGAGAGTCAGCCACTCGGCCCTCGTTGCCTTCCACATCAAGTCCTGTGGATCTGTTCCCCAAGTTTCTCTGGAATCCATCCTCACTCCCATCATCGTAGTCTCAAGATAGTGTCATTTCACCTACACTACCGTCATTTACAAACTCATCTCTCTGCCTTCTGTTTTGGTCCATGACAGGTTTGTTCTTCACATTACAGTCAGGCTGATTTTTTTTTTCAGGCTGATTTTTTAAAGTGTAAATGTAATTCATATAAAACTTGTATTGTGATCCTCTTACTTTGTTACTGCATAACATGTGCTTAACAGGGTGCCTGGACCATAGTAAGTGTCATCTAAGTTCTTTTAAAAACATTATTTTTGCACATTGAAAAGTTACACAGTAACTTTTAGCATGATGCAGTGGGATGAGGCTAGGAGAAACTAGATTTTAGATCAGGAAGGAGTGCTTGAGGCAGTTGAGGTTTTGCTTGTGTTCATTTAAAACTTGATCCCCTGACTCCGAGTTGTAGTGTGGCTTTCTGTTCACTCTGTGAGTGTAAGGTGAGAAGATTCAACTTCACTGTGACCTTCAGTGGCACTGTTGGAAAGTCTAGAAAATGTGAATGAGCAGGCCAGCTGGAGCAAATCGGCTAAAACAACCAGAAGAGAGATACATATGCGTAAAGGTAAAACTGCCGCCGTTACTCGAGAATGAGAAAACAGCCTGATTTAGTCCATTTGAAGCTGCTGGTTTATGAATAAATTCTAACTCTTTCAGGGACCTGTGAATGGCAGGGTAACCGAGCTGGAGCAGAGTCGGCAAACTATGACTCACAGTCAGAGTGTCCCTGAATTTCTGTATGGCCCATATCTCAAACTGTAAAAGTATTTCAAGTGATTAGAAGTGAAAAGGACATTTGCAGTGTAATAATGGTGTGACATTTAAATTTCAGTGTTTGTAAACAGAGTCGCATCAGCAGGCAGCCACGCTGCCTCGTTTACTGCCTGGCTGTGGCTGCTTTCAGGCCGCCGGAGCAAAGTCGAGCAGCCCATAGAGACCGTGTGGCTCATGGCCGGGAGTCTCCCTGCCAGGACCTTCACAGAGTGCTTGCTGGTCCTGCTCTGGAGCTTCACACAGATCGCGGCCCAAAGCCTGTCTCCTGCTGCTGTTCTAAACAATTTTGTTGGGCCGCAGCCAAGCCCGTTGGTTTACTGTTGTCCATTTAACACAGCGGTGGAGCCGGGTGTCTGTAACAGACTGTGGCCTGCAGAGCCTTAAGGAGTTACTGTTCTTTACAGAACGTTTGCCGGCCACTACTCTCAAGTAGAGGAGACTACACAAAGGCTTCTAATTTTATTTAGGTAGTAGAACTCATATCAAAAACAAGAAAACAGACTGTAAAGCAATGTATGAAAGACGAATTTAAACTATCAAAAATAGAAAATGTCCAAAAAGGGAGAAATGTTGTTCAGATTAAATACTCAATATTACTAAGATGTTTGTAAATTATGATTGAAAAACAGTCCCAGTAGGATATATTTACTATGGTGGTTTTTTTCTGAAACAACATGAGAAAGCATAATGAGGCAAGAAAAAGATATTTTTGAAATTTTTTTTTTTTTGCATATGAGATTTGTAATGTCGTGCTGGTATTTTGATATTGGGGAAACGTTTTGATAATTGGTTGTCTACATCTCCAAAATAGAAGCACATTTAGGTCTTACAGGTAAAAGTAAGATAAGTGTATTTAGCCTCCTAATTATAGAGTAAGATGTTAGAGGCAAACATAGAAACGAGGATGCCATTAACAAGTAGTACATGTAGTCCTAGAAGGCACAGAGGCAGAAAGTAAGTTGGCCTACACAACAATTTAAAACCAGAAAGTCACCAAAAGCATGTAAAAAGGCAACTGACAGAAACTGTATACAGCCCATAAAATATGCCAGTTAGGAGCAGTGCTGTCTCACCTACAAAGCAGTGTAAGAAAATGGACAAAGCCTACCGAAAGGGAAGTCAGACACAGCTGAAGCATTCAAGTTTGTGAACTTTGTGAATTTCTCAACCTCATGTATCAAAAAGTACAAATGGTAACAAATTTTCCTAGCTCTTCAGTGGGTTAAGTCTACAGTTTGTGGAATGTCCAATGTTGCTGTCTGTGAGAGAGAACAAGTCCTTGTCTTCATGAGCAGTGTAAATTTCTCTGCTTCCTGCCTTTGCAGATGGCGACCTGGCGTGATCTGTCTACATCCTTTGAGACAGTAATTCCCGGTCTAGGAATTTTATCCCACTGGAATAGAGATGTATATAGTATTTATTGCAGGATTTAAAAAATTATGACAAACAGGAAATTTGTGTCCTGCCAAGCAGATTGCCTAAACTGTGGTGATACAGTACTATATTGTACAGTCAGCACAAACAGTTTGAGTGTTATGTACATTCTGAAGAGAGTCCTCCACAATATATTAAATGAAATATGGCATCTGCAGACCTTTATGTGTAAAATGATTCTGTAGTTAGATCAAATACTGAACATATGTGTATGTGTATGTGCATACATGCACACGATCAGCGTATAGGTTGGAATCTGTTTTTGTCTTTAACACACATGCTTTTTTTGCTTGTTGTAGGCATTTTCCCTTTCTCCACTATGCATCCTGTGAACTGTCAGCCACACACAGCTCCAGTTAAGCCAACCAAATTTTTCATCCTTTGTATTTTGACTGGAGACACAGGGACAGAAAAAGAAGCTATATTCACCTTCATGAACCAGTACAGCTATGACGGATGTTTGCTTTCAGTCAGAATTCACTGCGATTGGCTGGAGCCCTCATTGTACTAGCTGTTAGATATATGGAATTTCACTCCAGGGCTGGATACAGTTTGAATTGAGGAATCCTTTGTTAGCAAAGTAAGATTCCTGCATCTGTCACTGGGATCCATTGAAACGATTCCTACTTTGCCACATCCTGGTTTGCTCAGTTCTTTAAGCTGGCTGGTGTTCTTCTAGTACTTAATTTCTGATTTAAGTTAAAGTCAGGTTCTTCTGTTCTCAACCCAAGAAAGCAAACGGAAGTCTGGAATTTTTCTATTCTGTGATTTGGCTGCCAGGATATCCTATATCACCCAACCATTCTTGTTTCCATTTGTGGCAAATTTGATTACTTTTCTTCACAGTAGGGCAGACAAAAGTGATATGTCTCTCTGGGCTTTGTTATTTAGAAAAGGACGTGCTATCCAGCTGGGAGAAGAATCTTAACTGTGTGGTATGGTAAGGCTAAAAGGTGGAAAATCTCTGTGTTGTAAACCACTATTTGGAGGAAAGCCCTCAGGCACCAGGGACACTGGCATAGATTACTGTGTGGTGAGAAATAAACTTATGCTGTGGTAAGATACTGATATCTGGACTTTAATGATAAAAGCTTCTATAATTGTAATCAAAATGGTACCTTGGATAAAATATCTATTTTAACTCAGTGAGTCATTGAATAAGAGCAGTGATGTTCAGTTATCTATTCTGAGGTAACAGATCACCCCTTAGTATCTTACCGCCCTCTCAGGTCCTTCCCATGAGGAAGCCAGGTGTGGCTGGGCTGGGAGCCTGTGGCTCAGAGTCTTGCAAGGCTGCAGTCATCATCCAGTGTTACAGTGATCCGAAGGCTGTTTCAGAGGAGAATCAGCTTGTACTCACATGACTGTTGGCAGCCTCAACTCCTCCCTGGCACATCAGTCCCCTCCACATGGCATCTCTGTACAGCACCTCATAACAGAGCAAGGGGCTTCCTTGAAAGTGAGAGAGCAGGAGAAGGGATCCAGCATGGAAGCTGAAGCCTTTTTTCCAACCTGATATTAAAAGTGAAATTCCTTCATCCTTGTATTTGGTTAATTAGAAGTAAAGCACTAGCTCCAACCCTCTTTCAGGAGGAGGGGACTACAAACATGCACAAATAACAGGACATAGGGATCGTTGGGAACCATGGCAAATGCTGCCAACCAGTGACTGGCCTCTGCCCACATCCAGTGGTTCATGTCCCTTCCACATGGCAAATACTGCCATTCCAAGGCCTTTGCCAGAAGCTAACTTTGTCACAGCACCACCTCAGATTCAAGAATCTTGTCGTCAGAATAGGCCCAGGTGCTGATGAGGCACACGTGATTTCTTCAGTACAGTTCCTCTCAATCTGTAGAGTTTCGTAAATAAAAGAACGAGTTATCTGCACATGCAAGTCCCAGCCAGCTCAGTGGAAACACTGAGCCACAGCAGCTCTGCAATGGAACAAACATTTGGAAATGCATTGGTTAGGCCTCAAGGCCCAGGAATAATTTTCTGCCTTCTGGATTCTTGGTTTTATCCTCTGCATCAGCTGTTTCTCACAAAATGTTTGTAGCTCAAGAATTTTCTGCTTGCATACTGACTTTAGAATGTTGGGAATCCAGTGGTCTCTCAACTTTGTACCATCTCTGTTTCTCTCACTTCAAGTCATCAGTGTTTCCACTGAACTGATTATCTCGAAAACTGTGAATTCACACTGAGTCTCATTAGGGTAGACCATCAACCACAGCCACACATCTCCTTAGATAAACTTCTCAGAGACCTAAGTACAGTATTTGAATGACAGTATCTGTGATGGTCCCCCTTAATGTCTTTACAGAGCTTTTATGTGATTGCATAGTGTGCATTGATCTTTCCAAGCTTCTAACAGAATGTTATATTCATGCCCTCAGTTCCCCCTGCCTCGATTAGTTTTCTTATCTGTACCATGTATTTTATCATTGCTTGGAAAATATTTCTTAATTTTAACATCATTTCCCACCTACAGAGGCTGAAAAAATTCAAAACCCAAATGTCCTGGTTCCTTGTTAACAGTCCTTTCTTCATTTTGTTACTGGGGATTGAACCCAGGACCTTGTGCATACTAAGCAAGTGCTGTAGCACTGAGCTACATCCCCAGCCCTCTTCCTTGATTAATATTTCTTATATTTCAAGCTCCTGTGAGCAGCAAGGAAAGAAAGGGAATACCTTCAACACATTGCTCCAAAATCTCCTTAGCTCGATCCCCTAGTTCTGTCCACATAAGCTAAACTTTCTGACACTTTAAAACAAGACCCTTTTTCCTCTAGAGTCTAATATAGTTTTCCCTCACTATTATTTAAGTCTTCACCAGCTCTTCAGGTCCAAAATTTCTGTATAACCCCTTTTTAATATAAGTATTGTACAGCCTCCAAGCATCCCAGCGAAGGCTGAGAGGGTGAAATAAAGGCTTCCACACTACCTACCTCAGGGAGACAGAGTCTTGAGGTTAGAGTCACCCAAATTAACTGTACATTAGAAAAAAATAGTCATTACTCTCCACAAAAACATAACAGCGTCTCTACAAATAAAAAGAACTATTAGATACATGAAAAACAAGAAAATACAAGCCATATTCAGGAGGAAAAGCAACAGAGGCCAATCCTGAGATAACTCCAATACTGGAATTGGCAAGCAATGTTAATAGCCTATTATAATTATTCTGAATAATATGAAGGATATCCTGAATAATACAAAGAAACATGCTATTAATGAATGGGCAGATATGAATTTCATCAAATGAATAAATGATTTCAGAAATGGGAAGTCTAGAAATGATAAATAGAATATTTGAAAGTAAGCCGGGCATGTGGCACACACCTATAATCCCAGCTCTCAGGAGGCAGAGGCAGGAGTATTGCCACAAGTTCGAGGGCAATCTCGGCTACATAGTTCAAGGCCAGTCTGAACTGCATAGCAAGACCTTGTCTAAAAAAAAAAAAACCCTTAAGAATATTCGAAAGTAAACATTTACTGGATAGGTTTAATAGGAAAACAGAGGTAGAAGAAGAATCAATGGAGTTGAATATACATAAATAGATATTTTTAAGGATATTGAAAGACTGAACAGGACTTCAGTAACTTATGATAGTTTCAAAAGGTCCAAAACACATGTTATTAGAGTTACAAAAGGAGAAGGGATGGACTAGGAATCCTGTTTGAATTATGTCCAGAATTTTCCCAATTTTGGTGAAAAATTATAAATTTCCAATGCCACGTAGGATAAATACAAAGAAAACTCTAACTTTGTCACGTAATTATGAGCTTGCTGAAACCAGAAGATGAAAAACACCTGAAAATTGTCCTCCAAACAGTGTATTGCAAACAGAAGCAATGACACAAATGTTGGCTGGCTTTTCATAATCAAAAGACAATGGAATAACAATTTTTAAGTGTTGGCGTAAAGAAAACATTTCAACCTAGAACTCCATAGCCCGAGAAAATGCCGTTTAAAATATTTTCAGATGAAGAAATGCTATGAATTTGTTGATAGCGAAGCAATAAGAAATGTTAAAAGGAAGTTCTGCATACCCGAAATAAAAATAAAATTGTAACTGAGGCAGCAAGGCTAAATGGGCTGGAGATGGCCAATTTCCTCTTCCGGAGGTCCAATGAGACTCTCCTAAGTAGTTTTCCTTGGAGTGCAGGCAATTTGTTATGGAAAATGCTCTGCTTGTTTCTCAACAAGGTTTCTATTCCCCTCCCTCTGCCCAAAATATGAGGAGCCCCCCCCACCAACAATTTCACTGAGTAACTGATAGGATTCCTTGAGGTAAAATCCACCAAAGTGTGAGGGCATATCTAAGTGTGGGCTTTCAGGAGTTTTTAACGCATAAGCTAGTCCACCTTAAGACTCCAGCGATTCACCAAAATTACCAATTAATAGCTCCTATCAGATGGACAATTTTCAGGTGTCCCTGTAATCCCAGCATTCTGGTAGGCTGAGGCAGGAGAAACAAAAGTTCAAGGCCAGCCTGGGCAACTTAGTGATTTAGCAAGACCCTGACTCAAAATTTTAAAAAAGGGCCGACGATGTAGCTCATTGTAAAGGCCCTATGTTCAATACTCAATACGACGATAAATAAATAAATAAATTTTAAAAAGGAATTCTTTCCAGTTTATGGCTCCAGTAACATCTGCTTCAGGTAAACTGGTTTGGGCTATGCCTGCAGAGTGCTTATTTCCTTTTCGTCCTCTATCCCTGATGGATCTAAGAAAGGTTGCTGATTTTCAGTTTGTTAAATGCTTTCTAGTTGTGAGAATCGGACCGAAGTCTTCCAAGCTCTTTATATCTCATAGCTAAAACAAAAATATCAGTTTCATTTTTATCCAGATGAAATAAACACAAAATATAACAGACACCAACATGCCATTTATACTTCCTTACAGAGAGCATCCTCAAGCTAGAGTTAGCTTCATTATGTAGTCCATGAAGCATGAGAGAAATAAGATCCAGAAAAACCAGTGTGACTGTGAGCCTAAGTGATTATGTCTAGGAAGTGACCTCCTTTTGCGGTGTTGTGTAGTAGACGGGTCAGTATCTGTGATGCGGGGTCTAGTCAGCTGGGGTTGTTGTAACACAATGACACAGACTTTAGGACTGCACTTTCTCATAGTTCTAGAGGCAAGCTCAGAGTGCCAGCAGATCTAGGTGTTAGTGAGGGCTGTCTTCCTGGCCCTTCACTTTGATCTACCGCCTCAGCCCTTGGGGACCGCATTTCCCAGGGGCCCTTGCGGTGGGGGCACGGCAACTTCCGGCACAGACCGGAAGTCGGGTCCGGGAAGCCGGCGGGTGCTGAGGAGGGAATCGGGTGGCGGCAGCGGCGGTGCGATCTAGGCGAGCACGGCGACTGTGGGGCAGGAGGCAGGAGGGAAGCGTATGGCCCCGCAAGCCTCCACGGTTGTTGTCACCGCCGGTGGCGCGTGAGGGCGAGTGTTGGGATGCGTGAAAGGCGAAGCGGCTCGGAGCTGGACACCCGCGCCAAGGCACCCTTCTCCCCGCGCCCCGGAGCAGCTGCGCAGACTCGTGCGGTGCCCGCCCGTCCCCGCCCGTCCTGCCTGGAGGAGGCGGGGCTCAGGACGCGGGGTGAGCCTGGGACACTTGGCGCAGAGGTAGAAGTGACAGGTTGGGTGCGGCCAGAAGCGTAAATTGAGGCTTGTGGATGCTGCCCTTGGGGGTCCGAGTGCCGGACGAGGTCACCTTGGCCACAGTGTGGAGTTCCGAAAGGGACTTCGACTTGCCAGGCCCTCCAGCCCACTTCCAAGTCCTTGTCAGAATCACTGAGGAGCCAGGGAGGGCTCACTCCTCACTAGAACGTGACTCCTGATGCTGTGTTGTTCTTTAAAGACCTCAGCAGTTAGTTTCTTACTTGTCCGATTCTGTCTGTCACCGTGGGGTGGGACTTGGGAGGTAGGTGACAGTCACCGCTTCATCTTCAAGTGATGAGGGATTTCATCCTTTTTATGGCTAGCCACCTTCTAGTAGGTGCAAGAAAACATTCCCATTTCTGAAACTTTTCTAGTAGTTTAAAAGGGAGGGGGAAGAATTGCTGTCCATTTTTTGCTTGCTTTATCGCATGCAGTCAGAATAGGTGATGTTTAGTGAGTGGTTTTTGTGTGCCAGACACAGATCCAAGAGCTTTTTGGAGTACTAACTCCAATCCTTACCACATTATGAAGTACAAGGGGTGATTGTGTTAATGTTAACGTGAATGGCAGAAAGGATGAGACACGACCTCAAAAGAGCAACTAGCAGACTTTACTTACTGAGTAAACCCAGCCAGAGGGGGGACCTCTCAGGAACAAAGGAGAAGCTCTCAGAACAAAGGGGCTTAAGGCTTATAAATGGTTTATGGCGGAAGAGGGTGTGAGAATGCATTGGCCCTCAAGCTTTCTGCAGGGGCTTTGTTCTTCCTTGTCTTGTGGCCGGTGGGCTTTGGGGAGTGTCCATGGCCAGAGGAGCTGGAACATTGTGGTCTTGGGAGGGTCTTGGGATCTAAGAGTTGGCTGTTTCCCATGGGGCATTTAACTTTACAGCTGTTAGTGAGCATGCCTAAGGCCTGGTTAGAAATGTTTGGTGATCAGAATATATGACAGGTTGAATATAGTGAATATTTAAATTTTAAAATTATTACAGTAAAAGTGACGTTGTCATTAATCCTAAAAATACTTCCCCTCCCTTTGACCACACCTTATCCATCGTTCTTGCCACTTTCTTTCTGAAGCAGTTCTGGAAGTCCTCTTTTGTGAATGTCTTTAGTTGCATTGTCGTACCTGCCTCTGTGTCCTCCTGGTTATCTGGTAGTAACTACCTTGTGTTGTTTTCTTTACAGATAAGGACACTGAAACATAGAGTAAGTGATCACTAGTAAGTGGAAGAGCCAGGATTCAGATCCAGGACAGGATGTCTCCAGAGTCTCCTTCAGTACAGACAATCATGTAACCCTCTGAATGACTGTCTGAGGTAGGTGTTCCTAACCACTTTGGACAGTTGAAGAAACCAACTCTGAGATGCTAAAATAACTTTTAAGATTTCAGATCCCATATCTCTATTGAGCAATGTTGGGACTTTCTTTAACTTTATAACTCAATTAAGTGTTCATTTTTATTTCCATAATTATAATAATTCTTTGAGAAGGTGGTGGAATTGGAAGGAAAGCAGTAAAAATTAATCCATCCTCTTCCTGATTTAAGGGAATTGCTTAGTGGGGCTGGTCAAGGGATTTCATCAAAATGGTAATTTGTCAGAAAGCAAAATGAGAACCTGGGTCTCATGACAAATTTTTGGCCTATTTATCTGTAATCCATAGGGACCATTGGTATATCAAAGGTAAGGCTTTTCTCCATGGATGATGGGATTTTCGAAGAAATTCATCGTATAGAGTCTTTATACACTCTGCCTTGTAGCACAAGGGGCATATTTTCTGGTGTTTCCTTGAGCAAATAACTTGGGTTGTAGAGTCAGACAGATGTAGGTTGATGACCTTTTCTCACTATTACATGCTGTGTGATTTATGCAAAAGTTTTCACCTCTCAGAAATTGTAAGTGTAAAATGGTGACAATATTCCCTGCTTTGTTTGAAGATTGTGGTTAAGAGAGTTTAATATATGTGTAAATATATTATAAATATGTAGTATGTACCTCACATCTCATACATGGGTGGTATGAATGAGTAACTTTGAGAGTGATTGTATTTAGCCTGAAAACCTAGAGCAGAGGGAAACCCCCAGCTGTAAGTTACAGGCCTCCCAGTGAGTACTTGGTATGTGCAGGTTGAGAAGAGGTAAACACAGAAGCTGAATGAGAGGGTTTTAATGCTGTATGTTTAGGGCTGCTTGGTCTTATAATTCTTTTGTCCTCCTTCAGCTGTATGCTCTCGGGGTAGCATTTTTCTCCACACGAAGAGTGAGAGAGAGGTGATGACAGAAATTGAACTGGTTAAAGCCATGTCCCTGGTGAGTTTCTCTCCACTAAAAGTCTTGCTTTTCAGGATTTGGTAATGTGTATTTTCTTCTGAAAATTGTCTATTTAAGAGTTCGGCTGTGGGTCTGTTTCCGATTTTCTTTGTATCTCTTGGGTGATGGGAACACAAACATAGATTCAAACGGTCTAGTGCCTTCTCAGATACTCTTCCTCTTCCTGCTTGGTGGTTATTTTTTGTTCAAGAAATGGTTCAGTCTGAGCCCTTCATTTTGTCCATATTTTCATAGGCATCTGACAAAGCAGAAGTATTGATCTTGGGGAAATTTGAGTGCTACTGTGTGCCTGGTCCCTGAGTCTCTGTCCTGGCTCACAGAGGACGTTCAGTCCGTCAGAGAAGTAAAAACGCAGCAAATGCTCATGCTATAAGTGCCGCAGACCAAGAGTAGATTTGTTGTGCAGTAGTGGGGAAGGGTCATTAATGGGCCACATGCCTTGGGGTACATTAGACATAAAGTTGCTCCGCCTCTTCCTCTGGACATGTGAAGCTCTGGGACATGCCATACAGTCTGCAAGAAGGAGTCTTTTGTGTTAGCTCCTTTTTGTCTACTTGGTGATAGATCCTTGTGCAGGACCTGGTCTGCATAACTATAGTCATGGTTATGGTGAAAGGGACAGGTTGAGAGTGCTTCATGACAAAGGGATTTCTGAGCTGCATCTTGAAGGAA
Organism: Hystrix cristata; assembly: GCA_004026905.1. Classification (NCBI taxonomy): domain Eukaryota; kingdom Metazoa; phylum Chordata; class Mammalia; order Rodentia; family Hystricidae; genus Hystrix; species Hystrix cristata. Next base: position 33,805 of record PVJO010004792.1, read on the forward strand.
GTGGAGATCTACAGGTAAAGATGGGATGAGTGCCTTTCTAGCCAAAGTATTCAAAGATTTCCCTCAGTACTCGACTGGTACCATGAGCATTTTAAAGTGTCAGGCAGAGTTCTACATCCTTTTTTTCTTTCTATGATGAGTACCATAACCTCCTTAATCAGCTCTTTGTTGTTCCATAGATAGTGTTGTTACCAGTTTTGCTGTTTAATGCAGAGATTCGTAGTGATTATTCTTTTTTTTTTAAAGACAGACTCTTATTAGGCAGTTGAGACTAGCCTTGAATTCACTATGTAGCACATGCCGGCCTTGAATTGTGGTGGCAGTCTCCTGCCTCAGCCTCCTGAGTGCTGGGATTACAGGTGTGCACCACCATGCCTGGCCTTGTAGTGATCATTCTTATAGTAGAATTTTTGCTTTAATCTCTGATTATGTTCTTTGCTTAAATCCCTATTTTTCATTTTTTCTGATTAAAGTTTCTCAAACTTACTCAAACCCAGAACATTTTTAATATTTTTATGACCAATAATAGACACGTAAGAGCTGTGATTCATGTTTTGTTTAAACTGCTAAACTAGTTTCATCAGCAGATTGACTATTGTAAGAAATCATTAAATTCAATTCATAAACATAGAAAATTAATCAAATAAAAATTAATTTGGAGTCAACTTTTTTTTTAATACCAGAGACACAATGAGCAGTTTATGGTAATAGCAAGATACCTTTTCTTAGGTGGAATGCTACAAAACGTGCATTCATACAAACATGCATTCTTAGGTGTCATACAACCCATGGACTATCATTGCAAATTGTTTCACAGAGCATTTGTAAACATTTTAAACAAAGGCATTGCAGTCATTAGAGAAAAATAGTTTAAGCTCAGCAGAATATGGCATACTACCTAGACATAAATTCTAGGTCCATTAAATACTAGTTATTCTTCCTTAACTTGTTTCCTCAACTGTAAAATGGAGATAATAATAATATCTAATTTATGGGACTGTTACGAGGATAAATGAGTTAATATATTTTAAGTATTTAGATAAAAGTGGGTATTGGCATGGCAGAAAGGGCTATAGGAGCAACTTTCTTGTTGCAGCTCAGGGGTGAGAAAGTGATCCCCTAATACTCAGAAGGGATGGTGGGAAATCTTTAGAAAACAAATGGTCTGCTTTCTCATGGCCTAGAAGTGGCAGCGGGGTTTATAGGAGTCTCTTCCAATCAAAGAAGCTGTGTTCTTAAGAGGGTAGAGTAAACCCTCTTGCTTTTTTCTATTTTTGTCCTCTCCCTGTTTGGCCCCAGACTTGGGTAACATCTTGGGAATTGTGCAGTGAGATGGAATAAATAAGCCCTAGTTACGTGGCCAGAAGACTGAAAAGGGGAGCTTCTGGGAACTAAAAGATACTGGAGAGATCACAGAGAGGGAGGAACTCTGGAAGTCAACCACATAAAGTTATTTATGAGCTCGTGGGCTTCCTCTGAGCTGCTCATGCTTGTATCTGATCCTAGAGCGCATACCTTAGTCACTGAGAAGTGCACATGGAACTAACCACTGTCCAGCGCTCAGTCTAGCCACTGGGTGGTACACAGGCAGGACAGAGGCTTTGAAAATGGAAACACAGAAAACAACCCAGAGAGGCAGGTTGAAACTTGTGGCATATATAAAACATAACACTCTCTACTTAAATGCTTAACATCATATCTAAAATGTTCAGCATACAATCCAAAATTACTCAGCTTACAAAGCAAACAAATAAACAGAAAGCCAGGAAAATTCCAACTCACAAGGGAAAGGACAACATACTACCGTCAGTATGATATAAACATTGGAATTATCTGACAAAAACTGTAAAGCAGCCCTTGTGTAAGTACCACATGCTAACTGGTTGCGCCACTAGAACTGCTGAAGCAACCATTATAAAATGCTGCATCAAGTAAGATTGGATATTCTTAAGTCAAGTGGAAAGATAGAAGGTCTCAAGAAAGAAATAGAAAATATAAATAAGAAATGAAAAATACAATAACCAAGAGACTTATTGGGTGGGCTTAGAGGGAGAATGGGGTTGACAGAGGAAAGACTAAACTTGAAGGTGAATAGAAATTATCTAATATGAACAACCAAGAGAGAAAAGGTTAAACACAGCCTCAGAGCCCTGTGGGATGATACCAGAATATCTGAAATGTATATCATTGGAATTTCAAAAGGAGATACGAAAGTGGAGTGTGGAAAAGAATATTTGAAGACACATTAGCTGTTTCTCAATTTGGGGTAAACTTATTAACCTGTGGATCAGTGGACCTCAGCAAACCCCAGTATGATAAGCTCAAACAGATCCCTGGCTGGAGACCTCAAATTTAAGCAGTTAAAAACTAAAGACAGAAATCTCAAAAAGCAACCAGAGAAAAATAATGCATAATACATAGTGCAACAGTGGTTTAAATCACTGTGGCCTTCTTGTTAGAAACCATGGACATCAGGAGGAAGTACAGTACGAATTTTTACAAGTGCTCAAAGAAAAGAACTGTTGACTCAGAATTCCATATCTTGTGAAGACAGCATTCAGGAATGAAGGTGGAATAAGGTTTCTCACGTAGAGGGAAACTAAGAATTTATTTCCAGATTTCTGAGAGTCGTTAAAGTTCTTCAGGTGGAGGTGAAACTAGAAGGGAACTTGGAAGATCAGTAATGAAGGAGGTGCAACAGAAATGGTAAATATTGTATGTAAATACAATAATCTCTTGAATTCTTTAAAATATCATTAGTTAAAAACAAAACTAAACCTAGGCTTGCTGAACAGATCAGTATTTGAACTTAGCTGGTCTGGATATAGAGACTATGTCTTTACTATAGTTTATTGGTATTAGATAAAATATAAGAACTTCTGTTGCAATATTAAACCATTGTTTCACCTATTCTCTTCCTCCTTGTCCCTTTTTTGTCATGATTGTAGGTAACAATTTTTGGTCAGTTACCTTAGGTGCTTTATGGCTTTTTGCTCATTTAATTCTCACAATACTGCTATCAGGTGAGTACTAAAGTTATCCTTGTTTATTCAGGTGGCAAATTGGAGGTGCAGGGGTGTTAATTTGGCTAAGATTACCCAACTAGTTAGTATGAGAATCTGAATTCTTTGGAGTAATCAGACCTTCTTTTTGTTTCATTCAAAACTGGTATTTATTTAAAACTCTTTTACTTAGATGTTGACATAAATGAAGTCACAAAATAAATTGAAAATCTTCCAGCAGTCGTAGAGTAGATGAGTACCATTAGCTTGCTGATCAGTTAGGAAATACAGCCCATGTAATAGAACACAGGTTGCTTGAGATGTGTCACATTGCATAATTTCTCCTGGTACTTCTCAGAAGAGTATAAAAAGATAATTTCCAAATGTATTCTCTCCTCATAAAAATTTTTGCTAGGTAATTTTTTCTTTCATTTTTTTAGGCACAGCTCTTAACATCTCAAGAACACATAAGATTTCTTAGAAAATATTGTGGAGATGGAAATCATGTTCATCAGGTCAGCATCCTTCCTTGAAACTTTCCCTCACACTTCCAGAGCTCTTTAATTACTCCATGTAGAGAAATGATTCCGCTCCTAACATGGATTCTTAATTCAGCAGTTGATTGTATCCTGTGTGAATGTAGTCAGTGCATTTTCATGTGAGAATGTTCTCACTACCACAGAGTTGTAAGTGGAGACCAGAGAATGTCCTTTTTTTCTGGTACTCTGTAACTAGGCAGAAGACTGTTCAGTAACTACCTGACTTGGATCATTTAGACCCTTGGTGTAATTACAAGGTTTTCATTGCATAGTGAGAACATCATGAATCTTTACCTAGAGCCTCACGGGGATATGAACACTGATTGAGCACGATTGTATTTATGTCATTTTAGGCTTTAGTGACTTTCACAGATGTGGCCGTAGACTTCTCCCAGGATGAGTGGGAATGGCTGAGTCCTTCTCAGAGAAGTCTGTATAGAAAGGTGATGTTGGAGAACTACAGCAACTTGGTTTCAGTAGGTAAGGGTAGTGTTCTTCCTTCTGCCTCCCCATGGCTCAGCAGCCTTTTATGCCTTTTGCATTTTCCTTACAATGTCCTTCTTTCTTCAAGACTGCTGTGACATGGTCATACTGTAGCTCTTAGATACCCATAGCATACCCAACTCTCATGTCTTTCATGCAGGTCTTTGCATTTCTAAACCAGACGTGATTTCTATATTGGAGCAAGAGAAGGATCCCTGGGTAATATCAGGAGGGATGTCAAGAAATCTGTACCCAGGTGAGTGCAGGATAGATAGAGTTGGAGAAAGTATTCTTCAAAGTTTCTTGCTCACCACAAGTTTCTTGTTGGAAAACACCTCCTAAACTCCCTCCCAAGTCGAATGGTTCTCTTCTGAATGGCATCACCTACACTGGTTTCCCTTATGTAGCAGGTTGTGTTTTCTGAACTCCTGCTCATTCGACAGTTATCTAGTTCTGCTCAGGTACTATACAATAATCATCCCTGATTTAAACACTTTTGAATTATTTAGATGAACTTCCATTTATTTTTGAACTGTTTTAATTATTTTCCTTTCTTTAAAAGGTGAGTTTATCATCTTAACGTGTGTTATAGCTATGAGATATGAAAAACACATTGAATGTTTAAATTTTTAAAAGTTTAATACAATGAAAGACACATCGTCATGGGTCCCTCCAGAATCTTCCCCCGACTGTGAACACACTTATCCCACCTGTCTTGCCACCTCCTGAAACAGTTCTGCAAGTCTGCCTTTGTTGCTGTCTTTAGTTGTGCTGTTGTGGCTGCCTCAGTGTCCCGAATCAGTTGAAAATGTTTTTACCTTTTATGGTGATTTTGACTTCGGAGAAGAGCCAGAAGATGCATGGGTTCTAGATCCGGTGAATGCGGTGGCTGGGGACACACCGTAATGCTTTTACTTGACAGAAATTACCATAAACATCTGTTTAATAATGGGATGTTAAAAAAACATGGTCAATTTTATTTATTACAGTAAAAGACACATTCCATTAATCCCTTCAAAATAGTCCCTCTTGCTTTGAACATATTTATCCCATTGTTCTTGCTAATGTGTCTTTTATTGTAATAAGTTTTAAAACATTTGGAATGTATTTTTGATTACCCCAGCTTGTTCTTAACAAAAGAAGTTATATATGATTTGTATCTGTAGAGCTAAAAGTAGAAATAAATGAATTTAAAAAGTAAATATAATGAAAATAAATACCAAAAATGAAATTACAAATTCCAATTACAAATATGGGTACAAAATCTTAGATAAAAGTTAACATACTGTAATATACCATGACAAAAAGGGGTTTATTCCAGGAATGCAACGATGGTTGTATCATCTAAACTTATTTAAGAAATATCAGTAACATACCCCCTTGGGACCCTTAGTAACTGATTCATGTGGTTTCATTTTGGAAGTTTCCTTTCTTCTAGCATTTAATAAAAGAGACATTGGTTTTCTTAATATCTTTCAGACCTAGAGGATATGTGGTTTTCCAAGGAATTATCTTCAAACAAGGACACTTATAAAGAAAATTTATCCAAGGAAGGATCTACAAGCTGTGACCTGGAATGTTTCACATTAGGGGAAAATTGGAAATGTAAGAACTTGTTTGAGAGTGAACCAGTAAGTCAGAAGATATACTTGAAGCAAGAGATGTTCACTCATATAGATAACCTTGTTGAGAAAACAGACCACTCTATCAAATCTAGGACAGATTTTCATCTGAGTACATTATCTTATATAAAATGTATTTTTCCCATGGAAGAGAGAATATATAATTATGATACAGATATGAAAACACATTCAGTTTTGAGAAAATGCAAGCAAGTTTATGGAGAAAAGAAACTTCTAAAATGTAAGGACTGTGAGAAAACATTCAGCAAAATCTCGACACTTACTCTTCATCAAAGAGTTCACACTGGAGAGAAACCCTTTGAATGTAATGATTGTGGTAAGGCCTTTAGCCAGAGTGCTCATCTTGTTCAGCATCAGAGAATACACACAGGAGAAAAACCCTTTGAATGTAGTGAATGTGGAAAGGCCTTTAGCCAGAATGCCCATCTTGTTCAACATCAGAGAGTTCATACTGGAGAAAAGCCTTATCAGTGTAAGCAGTGTAATAAAGCCTTCAGCCAACTTGCACACCTTGCACAACATCAGAGGGTTCACACTGGAGAGAAACCGTATGAATGCATTGAATGTGGGAAGGCATTTGGTGACTGTTCATCCCTAGCCCATCATCGTAAGATTCACACTGGGACAAGACCCTATAAGTGTATTGACTGTGGAAAAGCTTTCAGACAGAATGCTTCTCTTATACGTCACCGGCGATATTATCATACTGGAGAGAAACCCTTTGATTGCATTGACTGTGGGAAGGCGTTCACTGATCATATAGGACTTATCCAGCATAAACGAATTCACACTGGAGAGAGACCTTACAAATGTAGTATGTGTGGTAAGGCTTTTAGCCATGGCTCATCCTTGACTGTGCATCAGAGAATTCATACAGGAGAGAAGCCTTACGGGTGTAATATCTGTGAGAAAGCCTTTAGCCACCGTGGCTCACTAACTCTTCATCACAGAGTTCATACTGGAGAGAAACCCTACGAATGTAAGGAATGTGGGAAAGCTTTTCGGCAAAGCACACACCTCGCTCATCATCACAGAAGCCATACTGGAGAGAAGCCTTATGAATGTAAGGAATGCAGCAAAACCTTCAGCCAGAATGCACATCTTGTGCAACATCAGAAAGTACACAGTGGAGAGAAACCTTACAAGTGCCAGGAATGTGGTAAGGCCTTCAGCCAAATCGCACACCTTGTTCATCACCAGAGAGTTCATACTGGTGAGAAGCCTTACGAGTGTATTGAGTGTGGGAAGGCCTTCAGTGATGGCTCATACCTTGTTCAACATCAGAGACTCCACACTGGCAAAAGACCGTATGAATGTCTTGAATGTGGGAAGGCATTCAGGCAGAGGGCATCCCTGATTTGTCATCAGAGGTGTCACACTGGCGAGAAACCTTATGACTGTAGTGTTTGTGGCAAAGCTTTCAGCCATCGTAAGTCCCTTACACTGCATCAGAGAATTCATACAGGAGAGAAACCTTATGAGTGTGAGGAATGTCGCAAAGCCTTCAGCCAGATTGCCCATCTCACAATGCACAAAAGAATTCATACTGGAGAAAGACCCTATGAGTGTAAAGAATGTGGAAAAGCCTTCAGGCAGAGTGTACATCTTGCTCACCATCAGCGAATTCATACCAGCAAGTCATCCTCAGTTTTTCCCTCCTCAGTCTCGTATCACCAAGGCCTGTAGATTCAGTCTTCCAAATGCCTCTAGAATCTGCTTTTCATCAGTTCATATATTTCACCAGTCCACATTTCAAGACTTAGCCATCTCATTTGGATTTCTGCAGTACTCACTTTTGTCCCCCTTGCTTTTCTCAAGTGCATTTCAACACTGTAACCAAATTAGTCTTTTAAAAATAAAAATACTGGGTTTGGGGATTTAGCTCAGTGGTAGAGTACTTGCCTAGCAAGTGCAAGGCCCTGAGTTCAATCTCCAACACCCCCCAAAAATAAAAATATATCTTCATATCTTTCAGTTTAAAGCAATTGCTTTGAAAAATATATAAAATGTATAAAATATATGCATATATATTTTAGAATAATACATTTTAAGAGTTTAGCACACAATCTTTGACATACATAGTAAAAATAAGTGCCAGCCATTAAGGTCAAAGTTTCCTTAAACTCATCTTCAGCTCTGAGAAAAAACAATCAGTAGGTCAAGTCTAAGAAACCTGCAGTTTTGGAGCGCACACACAGAGGACTCGACTCTCTCAGTGGGTAGAAAAGGTTAATACACTCAGAATGGGAAGATTGACAGTGCACAAGGTAGAATGGTGTCTTAGCACTCCTGTAAGTTTGCAGGTACAGGTAGCACTGTTAACAAGGAACTCTCACCTCACCTGACACTTAGCAAACAAGCCAATCAAGACAAAAGCTTTTGGTAGAATGTAGAGCTAGCCAGGGGATAGTTTTAAAATTAACGTGCTAGAAAACTGCAATAGACGATACCTATGTAGAGAATGGAAGAGGGTCGTTCAACACTTTAAAAAGCATTACAATTCTTGGGGTGTTTGAATTGTTCTAGAGCATTAAAAAATGCAATAAGAGTTCCCATCTTGTTCCATTAGCTTTGTGTATAGATCTTAAAATTGAACTCATTTTAAAACTTACAAGAAGGCTAGACATGTGTCTAGATTAGAAATAGTTGGATGAAGATGTTTCTCCCTACGTTATACAAGTAAATTTATTGATACTCCAGAGAAAGACCGAGTATGGTTGTTAGTTGACAGATCCTGACCGTCTACATATTTGTGATGAGAGCAAGAAGTGTAGTTTATATTGGGAACATAGTATTTTTTTCAGGTGATAGTAATTAAACGTTTACTAATGTGCCAAGCATGGTTTTAGGTGTGGGGATACAGCAAAGTGCAAACAAAATGGACAAAATTACAAATTTAGTGGGAGAAGACAAAAACACTATGTGATAAATACTTATCTACCATAAAGTGATGATGTAGCGCAACAGCTAGGGATTCCTGGATGTGGGGGCTTTACTATTCTCAGAATGCGAGCATTGAAGGCAAAGGTTGAGGGAACTAGAGGTGACTCAGCTACAAGGGCGTGATGAGAATACTCTTGATGGTCCCAAGGCAATAATTTATGATGCTCTGAATGTTGAAGAAAGGGAGAATTGATGGTCTCACCAGAAACATGAGAGTGACTCAGGCTGTGGATTTTTTTCTTTTTTGTAGCAGCTTTGTTGCAATAGAGCGTATACCATACACTTTCAGATAAGACCCCTAGCCTCGATGCCTTCATTAGCAGAAGTGAAGAAGGGTCCTCAAGGCTTCTTTTAAAGTAGTAATTCAGTGAGTGTATCCACAGATTTATTTAACAATCATCACAGTGAGTTTTAGAACATTTTCATCCTAAAAGAAGTCCCATGACCTCTAGTACTTAACCCAGTTCCTGGAGGGATGATTTTGAGGGGGGACACACAGAGTCCTTGTCTTAGTTACTTTCTCATTGCTAGGACAAAATACTGGACACCCAAAGTTAAAAGAGGAAAGGTTTATTTTAGCTCACTTCAGTCCATAGTCACTTGGCTCCAAGGCAGGACAGCACAGCTGAGGAGAAACAGTCAGTGGCAGGGCAGGCAAGAAGCAGCAAGCAGTGAGTCTCCGTTTTCTTCTTACTCCATCTGTGTTACAAACCTTGTGGTTGGCGCCACTCACACCCAGGATGGGCCTTCCCATCAACCACACCCAGAGTTAGGCTAAACCATTCAGTGAACCAATCCAGTTGTCACGCCCTTCATCCAGTATCACACACCCATGATCCAGCTGCTTCCCCAAACCCTGCCTATGAGCCCATGAGGCGTTGGAGGGACATCTAGGCATAATAACCCTCTTGACTGCTTCCCATGATAGTATAGAGGAGCATGTGAGGCGAGCTGTTAACTAGCACATATCTGCTAGAAATGGGCTTTCAGGCTCTCTCTTCACTTCTGAGAGCTTATTTGGAGGTTCTAGCAGGGGAGTGCAGCTACTCATATACCCCTGATGGAGGAAATGGTCCGCCTCTATTGGGGGTGGTTGTTCTCTTCGACCAGGTGTGCACTTCAGGAGGGATGCACATGGAGTGGTGAGGGAGGAGGGGGACACCTGTCTAGCCAGCTAGATCAGCTAAATCAGCCCTGGTGATGAGTGGGGCGACCGACGTCACAGCCAGATTACCTTCACATCCCCTCTTTGCTTCTGATGGAGGCATATAGGCTAGCGCAGTGGTGGTGAACCTATGGCATGTGTGTTACTGTGTTTTTAAGACAGAAGATGTTAAAAAAAAAAGGAGTTAATATATGAGCTTTTTTTCAAAACTAAACCTCACTACTCAGGTTTGATTGCAGTGTTGGCACTTAGCAATAAGTTGGTTTTGGGTTGCAGTTTGGGCACTCAGTCTTCAAAAGGTTCACCATCACGGAGTTAGGGAATGGGTGGTCTTTCCTAGGGCATGTTGAGTTCTTCAGATTTCTCTTATGTATGATAAAAGGATTTTTTTTATTGCAGTGGGAAGAGATGGACTGATTAAATGGCACTGGAAACTTAGCTCATTGGAAAAACAAATTTGTATCTTGCATACTAAAGGAAGCCTAAAAGATTGAAGATTTAAATGTAAAATATTATATTACGAAAAAATTTAGGGTAATATTTCTATAACCTTGGCTTGAGATGGACCTTCAACATTAAATGTAACCAGAATTGACGTTAGGCGATATAAAGTTTATGTGGTAGAAAACATCATACTCAGAAGACAAATGAAAGACTGAAAGAAAGTATTTACAACAAATAAAGGATTGGAACCTCTGATTAAGTACTGTAACACTGATATTAGTAAAGTTTGGAACATAAGTAGAAAAAAAGGCTAGTGAGGGCCAGTTTATGGAATATGAAATATTGTCAGTTAATAAGAATTACCCAGTACCAATCATCGTCAAGAAAATGCACGTTAAAGGATGTTTTATGTACTTTTCTCCTGAGAGATCAATTTTGAATTGTAGAGCAGTGATAGCACCCATTGTGGGTGAATGTGGAAAATATGACAGTTCCATTCTTGGTTACACTGTGCATACTGCTGTGTGTACATACCATTTGAGTCCATATTCCTCATAAACCAAAGTGCACAAAGGTGGGTAAACATTTAATGATGAAAAAACATTTTTGGTATGCTATTAGAAACAATTTAAATGCCCATCAGTTCAAATTAGGATAAATTAATTATGATATATTTATTCATTCAGTAGAATTTTTGCAGCTGTTGAAATGCGTCAATAGCCATACAGAGATATTTAGCTAAAAATGAAGAAATGCATTTCTCTATTGTATATAAACTCATACTGTCGAAAATGAAACTATATTATCATAGAAGACATCTATTTTTTTCTGCTGAGTTTCCCTTGCCATCTCCTTTTGGCTACCTTGTCTTACCATTTTCATTTTGTGACCAGCTGTGCCCTACCACACGGTACTGATGGACCTAACCAGTCAGATTTTCTCTAAACTTTGAAAGGCAGTTGGAGCCAATGGCAGCTCCCTAGAGATGATACAGGTATTTTTGTGGTGTGATCTTGGAGACACCCTGGTTTTAGTGCTCTCTGTGTCTATAACCCTCAAACTACTCATTTTCCTTCCAATAATTTATTTTTGGATCCTGTTGTTCAGTTGCTCACTATTGAAAGAACTTAACCAATACAGAATTTGCTATAAAGCTTGAGGGAATAGGCATTAAAATCTTTGGCAAGTCCAAAGCAGCAGGGATTACCAGAAATTCCTATTAGGCTATATAAGACTTCTGTTTGTTTCCTAGCCTAGGAATGCAACAATTATGAAATGCAGTGGACAAACCCCCTATTAAACTATTAGTTTAAACACTTGGAATAAATAGAGGTGTAGGGTCTTGAATAATGGCAATTTAAAGAGGGTAAAAATGCTAAGTCTATAAACCTAAAACTTCTAAAAAAAATAAAAACAGTTTAAACACACACACACAATGTGATATCATTACAGTTACTGGTATGGCTAAAATGATGATAATACTAGCAACAATTTGGAGAAACTAGGTACTTTGTAAATAGCTTCTAGGAATGTAAAATGGTATAGCCACTCTAGAACACAGCCTGACAATTTCTTAAGAAAAAACATACCACACAATCTAACAATTGCACCCATGAACATTTATTCCAGAGAAATGAAGATTTATGTTTACACAAAAACCTGTAATAAGAAAACAGTAGTGTGAAGGAAATAATATCCAAAACATATAGGGAATTACCTTTACCCAGATACAAAAACTCAACTGAATTTAAAAATGGACTAATAAAAAAGCAATTTACTTTCAATAATTTTTATAACAATTGGTTAAGCTTAATAGTGTCAACTTGATTGGCTTGGGATCTGCCCAGGGGATCTGTGTGTGTCCAGGTAAGTCATGGAAATGTGGACTTGGCACTATATCTGTCGTCACCCCTTCCTCTCTGGCACTGTTCCCAGCCCATAAAATAAGTATCTTTCTCCACCGTGACCTTCAGCCTTGATGCTTCTGTGCTGGAACAAGCAAAGCATGAATGAATTCCTCAGAACCATGAACAAAATTAAAATCCTCCTTTAAAATAAAAATAAAAATGGGCAAAGGACTTGAGTAAATATTTCTTCAAAGAAGAATGGTCAACATGTATATGGAAAAGGCACTCAGTGTCACACATCAGAGTACAACTCAAAGCCACAAGGAGATGACCCTCACAGTAGTTGCTACCGAAACGGTACCCAATACTGGTGGGGAGGATGAGAAATTGAGTCCCTTGTGAACAGGATGTGCGAATGCAGAGCGATGCACCGTCTGTGGAAAACACTGTGGAGAGTCCTTTAAAGATCAAAACCAGAACCCCACCCTGTGATCCTGCAATCTCAAGTGCACAGCCAAAAGAACAGAAACAGGAGTGCATGTGTGTAGTCCTGGGGAGAGAACCTCGCACCTGTGCACTGGACTACATCTTCAGCCTTTTAATTTTTTTTTTGAGACAAGATCTCACTAAATCATCTAGGCTGGGCTCAGACTTGCAATCTTCCTGCCTTCGTCCTGCAGTCTGGGATTACAGGGTGGAGGATGTGACTCAGTACTACACACAGACACGCACACGCACACGCACACACAGCTGGTCACAGAAGGACAAAAACTGGACTGTTCACATACATATGGAATTTCTAAGGGAATAAAACAAGCAGAAAATGGGGATTGGGAGATATTGCTCAACACGTATTAGGTTTCTGTTATACAAGATAATAAGTTTTAGAAACACACTGTACAACATCAACATTGTACAGTTTGTTAAGGGGGGTAGATCTCATGTGGCATTCTTCACACACACACACACACACACACACACACACACACACACACACAATAACAGGCCTAAACCAGAAAACAATTCAGATATAGTATACAGATTGTGGTATAGTCATGCAATACAATAATACCACTTTAAAGTAATAAACTAATAAGAGATGTAACAACCTGTATTTATCTCCAGAGAATTATGCCAGTAGTGGGAGGCAAGACCAATGCCACATGATTCCATTCTAAACATTCTTGAAATGACAAACTTTAGATGTGGAGCACAGATCAATGATGGGGTTTGGATGAAGGTGAAGGTGGCCATAGGAGGGCAGCACGAGGGTCTCTGGGGGCAGAGATGCTCTGTATCTGTAACCGTAAGGCTGTTAGCATGTATACCGCAGTGGGCACACAGAGACCTCTCTGTTGGCACATGAGCCAAGTCACCATGTTATTTTGTCTAAACTAAAACCTCAGTATTCAGGTTTAATTGCAGTGTTGGCACTTCGTGATAAATAAGTGGGTTTTGTGTTGCAGTTTGGGCATGCGTTCTCTAAAAGTTTCGCTATCATTGCTCTATATCTTGACAGGATCAACATCAATATTCTAGTTGTGATATCACAATTTGTTGCCACTGGGGAGAACCAGGTAAAGGATGCAGATACCTCTGTGTGAGTTCCGTATTATGTTTTACGATTTATGTGAATAAGTCTACATTTATCACAGTTTACTTTAAAAATAGTCACCTAAAGCTCGCTGTTGTTTACATTTTTGTGGTTCCTGGGACTTCCTGCAAATGTTCTGAACTTTTTTGGTATATTGAGGGCAAGGGCCCCAGCCAGGTGTCTGGGTCCTTCCTCCTTCCTCCAGTCAGCCACCTTTTGTTTGCAGCACTCTGCTTATCTGGAAAGTGGTTGGATTGGGAGGACACAGACAGTTCCTAAACCATAAAATGCCAGGAAGCAATGCTGGCACACAGAACACAGAACAATGATGATTAATCTTTTTTCATATGTGAAAAGACAAAATTACACAAAATGTAGGTTTTAAAGGCCTAATTTTCTTTCATTTGCACTTAACTCTGTAAAATAGAGCCAGGGTCCACTGAGCTGGGCACAGGAGGCTGGCTGGAAAGGCAGGAAAGGGCTGAGGAAAACACCAGGTCAGGAAGTGGACTGGAATTTCCAAAGCTGCTTTCCTGGCAGAAGGGATTCCTCATTAAGATGGTAGAACTGGCCTGTGCGGGGATTTGGCTGTTCTCCTCTCCTCTCCTGATTTCCTGCAAGGCCAGAGAACCAACTTAGTTTCATTTTGGTGGTGTGGAACTTGAACATAAAATACCTCATCTTGGTTTGGTCTGCTGAACTGGTTCAGTCCACACCAGTGGCCTCCTGTACGTTTTACTTAACACCGACTATGCTCATTTGCTCCTGTGCAAGATCTGTAAATGTCTTGACACTAAGTAGGATGATCCAGCTTCCAACTTTTGTCCAGTCCACCACCCTCTGCCTGCAGGCTGACAGGCCTCTTCTGGCCCTCATTTCTCTACCTCCACGCACCTGTTGTCCCCTCGCCCCTGCCCATTTTCTTTCATTCCCTCCTTCCCACCTCTACCTTCTTCCACGTTTCACATTTTCCTCATGCTTATTATTCCTTATCATCATTCTTCCAACATTTTCTTCTCAGCCCTTTCCCTCCTTTCTTTCTGCTCTACCCGTCTCCAGCACCTCCATCCATCCATCTCGTCCTCCTCCCTCTCCTACCCTAGTCTCCTCATCTCCTTGACCCCCATCCCTCCTTCCTTCTCATCCTTCCTTCCCATCCTCCCACCCTGCGCGAGTCGCGCAGAGGCTTCTGGGAGATGGAGGCTCTCGCCGGTAGTCAGGGTTCAGCAAGCTCGTGTTCTTCCGTTAGCCCCTGGGAAAAACCTGGAGGGAAGGGGGCGGCGCGCGGGCTTCTGGGAGGTGTAGTCCGAGCAGTTCGCGCAGGCGCACACGTGTTGTTGGCTTGCCAGCGTGGCCATTGTCCAAACAATGGCTGGGGAGCAGGCCTCGGAGGCAGAGAGCTGTGAGGGCCGGGATCCGACTAAGGTGCTGTTTAGAGCTTGCTGCGCGTGCAAGGGCGCAGCCTCTCGGCAAGGGCATCGGTGCCCCTGGGTCCTGTCCTTTCCTCTGTGCCTCAAGTGGGAGTGTTTTCATCGGGTGTACATCTCCCCATCTGTGTCCTGCCTGCCTCTGAGTGCGTGTGCGCCTGTGTGTGTGTGAGAGACTGAATGGTGCATGGTGCACATGTCCTAGCCGAGCCCCTTCTTGATGTGTAAGGACTTGCCTCAGAGTCTTGTCTGGCCCTGAGATTCCCTAGAGGGCAGGTGTGACAAGAGTGGGAACAGAGGGCTTTTCTTCCGCCACCTACTGAGGGCCTCCTTAAAGGTAATGGTCAGGTAAGGCCCTTCGCGGGACTCCCCATAAGGACAGGGGAGGTCCAAGACCAAAGCTGCTGTCTTCTTGATGTCGTCTTTTTGATGTTGTTGTGCATACACATAACATAAGCCAAGTGTGGTGGCACACACCTGTAATCCCAGCACTTAGGAGGCTGAGCCAGGAGGATTTTGAGTTCAAGGCCAACTTGAATATACAGCATAACCCTGTCTCAAAATAAGAAAAACAAAACAAAGTATGCATAACATGAAAGTTACCATCTTAACCATTTTCAAGTGCTTAGCCCCAACTCACACCATTCACCTTTCTGACTAAACAAAGCTGACTACTCCAGACACCTCACAGAAATGGAACCAGGCAGCATTTTGTGACTGGTTAACTTATCTCAGCATAATGTCCCAAGGTTCACTCATGCTGTTGCATATATTAGACAACCTCCCCTTCTGAGGCTGAATGGTGTCCTGCATTTCCTGTGTCCATCTGTCTGTGCACACACGCTTCAGTCATTTCCACCTCTGAGCTATTGTGAGTGGTGTGGCTGTGACTGTAGGTGTGCAAATGCAGAGTGTATACTGAAAACCAGAAATCGGGTCCTGCTGGTCTCTTGCCAAACCTTCCAAAGAATGAACACGAAGGAGCCAGAGATCTGAGGTGGAACAGTAAGTGCCAAGGCCTGGGGTTAAAGCAAGGGGAAGGAAGATGTGATAGTCAGCTTTCTGTCACTGTGACAAAACAGCCTGAGGAAATCAATATAAAGGAGGAAGGTTTGTTCTGGCTCACAGTTTCAGAGGTTCAGTCCATGCTCTGGTGGCTGCACTGGTTTTGGGCCTGTGGTGAGACAGAAATAAGCCCCAGTTTCTTTTGAGAATTGGAAATATCAAGATCACAGGCCAACCATTTCATGAGAGAATGGAAACGTAGGTTAGAGCCAGATCACAAATTCTCTACTTGTGCAAAAGGCTCCAATGCAGAGCCTTCTGTCTTCCCTCAAGAGGCATGGACATCACCCTCTTAGAAGCCAGGGATCTGCCTCAGGACCCTGGTGCCTTCTGCAATGTCCAGTGCACAGTGAGAGCTATATTAAAGCCTACCTCCTGAGTGATTTGGGGGTAGTGGCTTCCCTGGTGACCAATCTCTATAAGGAACAAACTTGTTCATTCATTTAACAATTTTCAGAGTGTGGGTGGATTTTATGCCAGAGGCTCATACTTGCAGAGCCTGCATAATTCAAAGCTCACATAATACAAGCTTACTACTAGCAAAGAACGGTGAGCATGTCCATTCAGTCTAAAGTGATACTAAAATAACAAACACAGTTTATGATGGATGCTTTTGGTTGTATTTAAAATTATGCTTTTGAGAAATTTAAAATTACAAATCTTGTCATTTCAAAAAAATGTCACATATGGGTGACAAGAGCTATGGTTCAGGATTTCAAATATTGATATTGAAATCTAATCATGCCACATTTCTATAGGTGTGCAATAATATCCCTCTTGTGGCCTCATCTTGCAGTGCAAAGTCTAGGGCCTTGTTAATAACTCATGGTGCTTACACAGCACTCTCCATCCCACTCCCTGGTTTCCCCAACCAAGGAGAACCAACAGCCTGAATGCTGGACATATCATTCTCTCCTCTTCCCTTTTACACATCCTCTGGGTTGTATTGCAAACTCCGTGTTGATCATTTCAATCAGGTTGTAGCCAGGCCTGGTTCTAAGAACCAAACTACCCCTTAAAAATGACTATGCAGTTTGTTTTCATTTGCTCTCCACACTCCCCGGAGTTTCGTTTCCAGGCAACAGCAGGGCTTTTCCCAGGCAATGGATTCTTTGGGGGTGCGTGAGGGGGCGGGGGGCACCTCCTCGCTTGCTAGTCTGTGCGGAGATTCAGAACCAAGGACAGCAGCCAAGGTATCTGGTTCAGCACTGCGGACAGCGCACCCCTCCTCGGGTGCTCAGGCGGAACTGGAGTCAGCACCACGGACAGCCGCATACCACGGTACCGCGGACAGCGACTACTCTACATGGTTTAGCACAACGGACAGTTTACGAAAGAGCTAAGGGTGAGGCCAGCCGACGGCTCCATGTTTCAACGCCGCTGACAGCGCACATGAAAACTAGCCCAGACGTGTCGGCAGCTGAGGCTGCACCACAACACTCCCCTCCCCTCCGCCCCCTGTGGTTACATGGATAGTCTATACCCAGTGCTTCAGCACTGAAGACAGCTCATGCTGCAATAGTTCAGCGACGCGGACAGCTCAGGATGCAATCGTTTAGCACCGTGGACAGGTCGTGCTCCAAAGGATTCTGCGAAGCCGACGCGCTGAGGGGCTTCTTCCCGCTCCGCAGACAGCTCAAACCTTGAGTTTTCAGCACCGTGGACAGCGCGCGCCACTGCCCGCGGACACCTGCAGGGCAGAGTTTTGCAAGATGCAGTGCCCTTATGAACTACCCTCTGAGCCCACTCCCCAGCCCCAGTCAAGGGTCTCCGGATGGCGATATTTGCATCACACAGGCCTTCCTGGTGAGCAGTCGTCCAACACTTAACACACCCCAGAGGGAAATCTGGATTCCCCTGCTAAAAAGTCTTGTTCTCACTCGCTAAACTGCCCGACATTCGGTTGCTCTTGCCCAAAACCCGTTTCCCTTGATTCTTCCCTTCCTCTCATGCACCAGGTGGGCCTCTCAGCTCCATCTGTACCATGTACCCCAAATCTGTCCATTGCTACTATCCCCACCGCCACCTCCCCCTCACCTCCTCTACTGCGGCGTCTCCTAAATGAGCCTCCCATTCTACCCCTTCCAGCTCCTTCCTTGCACAGCGGTTTGGTGGCGCTTTGTCTATGCCCGCCAGAATCACACCACTCCTCAGTACATTGCCGTTACTTCCCAACGCCCTACAGTCAAGTCACAGTCTCCCTGTGCTTCCAAGACGCTGGGAACCCCCAGATCTCACAGCCCATCGCTGCTTCCTTGCTGCAGCACCAGCCGCCTTGCTGGCTCCTTTAACCTAATGTTCTCTCTGTCATGGCTTCTTGCATCACGGTCTCTGTCCCAGTTTTCAGGTATCATCTCAAAATGTCACCTCTTTATAAAGACTTTCTCTGACTCTCATCCAAAGTGATCTCACAGTTGCGTTCACATTGACCTATTTCATATACTTCCTGGCACTAAATATAAATCATGTTTTATTTACACTTATTGCTTCATTTGTCTGTTGTCTGCTTTTGTCATTAGAATGTAAGTTCTGGGGCATAGATGTCCATTGTCTTGATTACCCAGAACAGCATCTGCCACCTAGAGGTTGATTAATAAATATTTGGTGGATGACTGAGTGAGTAAATTCCCAGTCCTGAATTACTCTGTCTTTTCCCAGCTAGTCACGGATCCACAACAGTGTCAACAGCACTCATGTCTTTGCAGAATCACAGTCCAGGGCTGTGGGCTGCACTGATGTCCCCAAGACCAGACCCAGTTTTGAAGATTCACTGGGAAGACCCACAGGATTCTTTAGATATGCATACATAGCTATGATTTATTACACTGAAAAATTACAAAACACAGTCAGCATAAGAAAAAGGCTTATGGGCATCGATTTCACCCCACACATTGGCGTGTCCCAGGGCTATGGCCAGGGTGAGGCTGTGTCGTGCTGGAGGCAAGGAACGGAGGACAGTAATGCCTGCCTGCCAGGCCGTGGCATCAAGCTAGGATTGATGCCTCTTGGTTTTATTTTCATCTCAGTTTACTGTACAGAAAACTACCTTTCCCATGTGGTACTGAGGTAAAGTTTCCTTTAAGGGGCACTTTTGAGCTGGGTGTGGTGGTGCACACCTGTAATCCCAGCACTCTGGGAGGCTGAGACAGGAGGGTCACAAGCTTGAGCCCAGCCTGGGCAACTTAATGACTTAGCAAGACTCTGTCTCGGAATATAAAACAAACAAACAAAAAGAAGCCTGGGGATATCGCTCGAGAAGGCTCTGGGTTCAAACTCCAGAACAATAATAACAAAATAAAGGCACTTCTGCGAAAGTTTTAGAACATAGGTTCATTCAAAATAAAAATTCTAAGTAAATAGTAATCCAGACATTATGTGGATATGGAACCAGTCAGGAAGGTGGTGTCCACTGATGGAGAAGCATGGCCAAAGTTCAAGAAGAATGAGTGACAGATTGCAGCTGGAGAACGGTTAATCCAATGGGACCCAGGCGTGTTCTCCTTACTGTTTTCTTTGCTTTCAGAAAGACGCATTCTCATAATAGTCTTCAAAAGAAGTCATTCTTTCCCCTGGGTGTTAGTCTATGAGTTTTCATGACGAAAACTGGAGTTTTCCTTTGTGCTGAGGACCTACTGTCCAACAATCACAATGACAATCCTAGGGACACTTGCTGAGGACTCAGGATGTGTGGGCCACAGGTACTAACTCATCTGAGCCCACATAACTCTCGGGGCTAAGAACTATGATTGTCCCCATTTTGAAGATGGGGAATCTGAGATGCAGTTAATCCATTTCCCAAAGTTATCCAGTGGTCTGTGCTTGGATCCACTCCTGGAGGCTCAGCTCTTAGCCCGCAGACTCTGGGGGGCTGGGGCCGCTCCCCTGCCTCCTGCCCTCAATGTCTTGTTATCAGAGGAGGTGGTGAGGCTTGAGGCAACATCTTCTTCTTTGACCAGTCATCTTTCTCCTCTTCACACTCTGCTACTCTTGGAAGGGTTAGAACCTATCTCCTGAGTATCCACACAAAGGACATTTCTCCTAGCACTTTGGTGACATACAGGGGAACTCTAAAGAAAATTCTGCCTCAATCCTCCATATTCTTTCTGTGTGTCCTCTGGGCAAATTCCTTTCGCTGTAAAGTGGGGATAATAATACCTCCCACATAAGGCAGTAGGAATTAAATGAGATAATATGCAAAAGACACCTTTGATTACAGTATCTGTTGGATAAAAGACGGTTATTTTGCATTTGTTCTTGAGTACTGAGGTTATCCTATTGTTTATTCATTTGGAAAAGAGAGTTAAATCCTTACCTCACACCAGAGAAAAAAATTCCAGAAATTTCAACCAACTAAACATATGAGACAAGATTATAAAATGTGAGATGATACAGGAAAGTGTGTTTACGAGAGGCAGGTGAAGAGAGAGACATCTAAAGAGCCCAAAGGCAAAAAACAAAACCAAAATCTTGAATTTTTATCAAAATTGAAAACTTTCAGCACTCTGTAAACAAACTGAAAAGTTAGGGACAGGTGGGGAGAAAACGTTCCCCACGGATAGATCCCCGGGGGCGGGCTGAGGTCGCCGCCGCCGGGAGAGGACCGGAGTTCGCAGCGCCAGCCGCAGAAGCAGGCGGAGGGCGCGGAGGGGCCAGGAGAGCCGGGCACCAAAGGAGACTCTCACGGGCGGCCGCTCCCCACCCGCGACCGGGTCAGAAAGTCCACCCACTTCCGGCAGCCTCCGGGCCGGCCGCACGAGCCGAAGGGCGCCGGCCCCGCAGCAGCCGTGGCCTGGAGCTGCGCGCGCCTCGCCCCGCCCCGCCCCCTCCGCGTCTGCGCAGCCGCAGTCCGCGCCGCGCCCGCTCTGCGGCGCCGCAGCGGTGGGGGCCGAGGTGAGTCGCGCTGCACCCGGAGGGGCTGGGCCGGGGAGCGGGGTCCCCGGGCTCATCCGGGCGTGTCGGAGTCTATCCAGTTGGGCAGCTCTCTCGGGTCCGGAACGGGTGCTCGGCGCGTGCACTGCGCTTGGCGGGCCCGGCACCCGCGCTCTGGGCCGTGGAGCCAGCGGGGAGGGTCCGGCCGCATCCTGGAGCGGCGCCCGGGCCCTGGCGCGGACGGTGCTCGCCGGAGGGGAGGGGAGGGGAGCAGAGATAGTTTTTTTAAATTGGTATATGTTTGTAGGACATACTGATTTCCTTCCTCGTGGGGAGTTGGTGCATGGGCCCAACCCAGCTCAATTCCTTTTCTTTCATCCCTTCCCCTCCCTCCATCTCTCGTTCTAATTACCTTTTGCAAAAGATCTATGTCTGTATTCCCTATTATCTCTCTTCTACTTTGCTCTTTATTTATACTTTGGTTTTCTCATATACAAGAAACCATGTGATATCTAAGTTTGTGCGCCTGATGTATTTCACTTAACTATCTCTAAATGCATTCATTTTCCTACAAATGCCTCAAGTTTATCCGTCTTTTTGGCAGAATAGTTCTCCATTGTGCGTAAATACACATTTTCGTTATCCCTTCATCTGTTGGTGGATACAGAGGCTGCCTCCGGGGTTTTCCTGTTATGAGTTGTGAACTGTGAACATGAGAATGCGTTGGTCGGTGTCCTATGACGACTTTAACTCTTACAGGAAAATACTTAGAAAGGGCATAGCTGGCCAAAGTGAGTCTCTATCTTTAGTTTCTTGAGGAATCTTCACGCTGATCTCCATAGTGGTTGCAGCCTCGTCAGCACTTGTTATTTGATTTCTTGGCAACGGCCATCCCTTCTGGGGTAAGATGGAATTCATTTACTGGTGCTGGTTTCATTTACTTCTCTCTAATGGCCAGATATGTTGATGTTTTCTCATGTATTTCTTGACCACTTGTACTTCTGAGAAGTGTCTGTTTATTTTAGTTGCTCATTTTTTATTGGGTCTTTTGTTTTGGGAGTCTAATTTTTTGAGTTCTTTATGTATTTTGGATATTAGTCCCCTACCTGAGGAATACTTGACGAAAGGTTTTCCTATTCTGTAGGTTGTCTGTCGGTGGTTTCCTTTGGTGTGCAGAAGCTTTTAAATTTGATATGATCCCATTTGTTGATTCTTGGTGTTATTTCTTACACATTTGGGGTTCAGTTCAGAAAGTCTTTGCCTGTGCCTGTGTCACCAAAGATTTTACCTATTTTATCTTCCAGCAGATTCACTGTGTGCACACGCCCAAGCATGGCACTCTGTTCCTTTTCCCCCTTTGTTTTTTATCCCACTTGAAATATTGTGTGCCTTGTTCCCTTCTCCCCTCTCTTGTTCCCCAGAATGCAAGTTCTCCGAGGCCCACAGTCTCCTTTTTGGTCACTGCACTGTTTTTGGCGTTTAGCACAGCATCTGGCACCCCCAGCACCCCTGCACTTTGTCACTGTTTGTTGAATGACTGTCTGTTGCTCCTCAGGTTCCGACCTGTGTCCGGGAGCTCGCGGGACCCTGGAGCGGGGGAAGGAGGAGGGGAAGCCTGTCTTGACAGCCTCCCAGCTTGCGGGGAGATGCAGAGCCTCAGGCCCGAGCAGATCCGGGGGCTGCTGGAGCCTGAGAGGGCCAGGATGCTGCTGCCTCGGGAGAGCCGGGCTGGGGAGAAGCCATCGCACCCCACCCTTGGCAGTGGCTGGGAGGCCGTGGAGGTTGGCGCCTCCAGCCGTGATGGTGAAGAGAAAGGTGAGGGGTCAGAGGTCCCATGGGGTGAGCCCACAGAGCCTAGAGAAAGGCTCGACATTCTCCCTTCTCTCAGCGACCCAGCGATGTTTATGGAGCACTGAGTGGGGAGCACCTGCTGTGTAGTGCGTCGTCCCAGCTGGACATGGTGGCGCGTGCCTGTGATCCCCGCACTCGAGAGGCTGAGGCAGGAGAATCGCTGTGAGTTCAAGGCCAGCCTGGGCAACTTAGTGAGACCCTGTCTCAAAAAAACACCAAAAAACAAAAAACGAGAAAACCAAATCGTCCTGAAACTTCTTGGCTAATGCAGCAGTCAGCGACGTGCTCTCAGTTCTGTGGGTTGGCAATGTGACTGGCCTCCGGGGACATTATCTGTTGCCCCACTTGCCCACGCGGACTCAGATGGCTGGCAGGGTGGCCGTGCTCATGGCCATGCTGGCGGGATGGGCTGCGTGAGCTCACGACTGCCCTGCAGCATGCCAGCCGCTGTCATGGGGGTGTGTGCAGGCTCACAGAGCAGAAAGCACGGCAAGGACTCAATTCACAGTCACTTTTTTGTGGCACCGAGGATTGAACCCAGGGCCTTCACATTGAGCTGCATCCCCAGGCCCTTTTATCACCATCACCACCACCATCATCATCGTCATCATCATCATCATCATTACTGTTGTTTAATTTTGAGACAAACTCTCATCAAATCACCAAGTTTCCAGGCTGGGCTCAAACTTGAGATCCTCCTGCCTCAGCCTCCCTGAGTTCTAGGCTGACAGGTGCTCACCACCACACCTGGTTTCACAGCACTTTTTGGGCCTCTGCTGTGTAGTCAAGCTCAGAGTCCATGAGGAAGGGGAGGCTTGCAAGGTGGACACAGGGAGAGATGGACACATTGGGGGCCATTTGATGCAGAAATCTTCCACGAGCACCCACAGATGGAGCAAGACTGCTCTGGAGACGCTCGGAGCTGGGCGAAGACAGCAGACTGTTGTGAGTTGGGCAGTGAAAAGGAAGGTCTGATGGTCACGGGCACTGTGGGGATGACGCAACAGGGCCACTGCACAGCGGGACGAGGATGTTTAGGGTGCGGAGAGAAGCACAGGAGTTGCTGCTGAAGATGAACACAGAAGAGCTGGGGACCAATACAGTTGGCAGCCAGAGCAACAGGAGATGGTGGTAGGGAAGCAGAGAGGAGAGAGGGAGAAGACCAGCTGGGGCCAGGGACATGCATCTTGTAGACATAGTGAGTTTGTGGACTCCTTGAACTACTGGAAGCTTAGACAAGGAGAATGACATGAACTTGTTTGTATTCTCTGACTCTGTGGTTTTTGTCTGGGGTGGATTTAACCCCCCTCCCTCCCTAAGGGCCTTGGGTCGAGTCGGGAGAGGGCTGGGTGGTCCTGCCTGGGGGATGCTGCTGCTGTCTCACTGTAGAAGTCAGAGCTGTGCTGCGAGACCTCCCGGCTGGTGTATGTGGCCCCTCTCCACCGAGGCCCATGCGCCCCAATGTCAGCAGGACCCAGGGTGAGGCGCCCTGCATCCACCTGCCTGGGAGAGTCCACTGTAGGGTCAGGAGGGCAAGACTGAGAGGTGAAGGTGAGAGCGTGCACAGACTGGAGGCACACTTTGGAGGGAGGGTCAGTTCTTGCTGGTGGATGTGGGGGAAGGAAGGAAAACAGAGACCAGGAGGACTCTTGGGTTTGGGCTCAAACAGCTGTCGGGATCCACTTGCGGGAGATGGGTCATTGAAGGACACCTGACAGCAGAGCCATCGCCAGGGACCACCCTCTTTCTCAGGGGAGGAGCTGGCCAGGACGGGCATGGGGAATGGATGAAGTAGAAGAGGTGGAAGGGTGAGCACGGGCCCTGGTGGGGCACAGGACAGTGGGAAAGGCCAGTCGCCGCCCGGTCTGTCCAGCGCAGGGGTGAGAAGTGTGTCAAGGCTCTGGCCAGGGGATTTCTCCACTGGGATCTGCTGTTGTGAAAGCTGGGAAGCCCCAATCATCCTGTTACAGTTTTGTGTTTTTCTTTCCTGTTTCCTTACCTGGTTGGGCAGGAAGCTCATACATGAGGGACTCTTTAACCCCTTGGACAGGTGGAGGGACAGGGCAGAGCCTGTCTGTGACCCAGTGTGGTCTTCCAGGTAGCTGTGGGATCAGAATCCAGGCTTCTAGCCCCACCTGAAGTACACAGGCCATAATATGTGTGTGTGTGTGTGTGTGTGTGTGTGTGTGTGTGTGCGCACGCACACATGCACATGTGGGTGTGTGATAGGATATCAGCCGAGAAAGACCAGATGCCAGGGGAAGACTAGGAAGAGCCCACCTCCTGTGGCCTGCTCACTGACTCGTGGTTCCTTTCTCCTTTACCCACAACCCCACCCAGACCTGTCCTCTCAAGAGACTGGGCTTTCCCAAGAGTGGAGCTCGGTGGAGGAAGATGATGCGTCAGAGGACTCCCAGGTACGTTGGGGGTTTTCTCCTCTTCCACCAATGTCTTTCCTGGAAGATCTTGAGGGATTGTCAAATTCACTCCCCCAGCCTGGAGATTTTCTGCCATGTGAAAGACCCAAGAGGTGTCTTGTGGGAAGCAGGACATGTCCCAGTGGTGGCCACACAGAGTGGAGGGTCTCCATGTGGTGTGTGTGTAGTTCCATTCAGCCCCCACTTGTAAACCCATCTGTCCACCCATCCACCCACTCACCCTTTCACCTGTCCATTCGTTAGTCCGTCCACCTACCCACCCATCAATTCATCCATCTACCATTGAACATCCATCAACCACTCATCTGTCTAGTCACTCTACTGATCTGCAATCCCCTATTCACCTGTATGTCTGTTCCATATATTCAGCTATCTATTTATAGTTTCACCCAGTCTTTTACCTATATACCATCAACCCATCTATCTCACCCACCCCCACGTGTTCATCTTCCTATGCATGCATCTATCAACGTATTCATCTGCCTTCTGTCCGTGGACCATGGTAAGGATTTGGCTATTTTTCATCTCCTCTTAGCCTACTCATTGGTTTATGTCTGTCTGTCTGTGTGTCTATGTGTCTATGTGTTTATCTGTCTTGTCTGTCCGTTCATCCATTAATCAATCAATCTCCCAGCCTGATTCACCCCTCCAGACACTGTTCATCAATCCATCCACTCGCCCATTCGATCCATGTATCCCTCCATCACTGATCACCTCCAGGGTCTATAAACAAACTGAACAATTATCCATCACATTCCTTTCACTCAAAGACACAGTATTTTCTTTTATTTTGAGGCATAAGATGTCAGCATAAGACATAATAGCAGTCACGACATGTGACATCAGAAAAGTCACATAACTACTGTCAGGAGCCTGTGGGGGCTCCATCCCTCTCTCGATCCCGGACTCGGTCGGCTCAGCCCAGAAAGGGGCTTCTGGCTGCACAGACGGGAAGGGGTGGAAGACCCCGCAGGGCAGAAGCAAGTGCTGCATGGCGGCAGGCTTGGCGGCCGGGCTCCTGCTTCAGCACAGGGCCCGAATGCCCCGGAGGAGGGACAGCAGAGCTGGGTTTTGGGGCCGCAGCACGTCTTCCTCCCACCAGGCTGAGGGGGAGCATGTGCCAGGTGAGGAGAATGTGCAGCAGGGGGCATCTGGGGAAACTAACGTGAATCCCAGAGTGGAGGGAGACGCGGATGAACGCCTGGCTGGGGCGAGCGCGCCTGCTGGCTTCCCAGCTACATACTGTGTGCTGGGTGTTCAGCGCAGGGAGAGAACCACAGTGAGCGGATGGAGCGGTTCCTGCCTCTGCTGGCGTCACTGCTGCCCGGGGTGGGGTGGCGGGGAGGCTGACAAACAGAGTAAGCAGCTTGAATGTTGCTGGTAGAGAGTGCTGTGGAGAAACACGAACTGGGAAGAGGTCTGGGCAGAGTGGTGTTCAGAGTGGGGTTGGTAATTCGAGAGAGCGGTCTAGGGAAGTCCTCACAGAGTGAAGGCCCGAAGGAGCAAGGGAATGAGGCTGGCAGATATGAAGGGCATGCGGCGAGTGCAAAGGCCCTGAGGCAGGCTGGTCGGGGCGCATCTGAGGAGCAGCGAGGGCAGGAGCACCCAGGCAGCGGATGTGGATGGGAATGGTGCCGATCAGGGTTGCCCCCACCCTTGGGAATTGCAAGCTCGACTCTAAGTGCATCTCATTATTGACTCCTTTGTTAACTCTCATCAGTGTCCATGGTTCCCTCATGAGTCCTGGAGGGTGGTCAGTATGGTTTCTTTTTTCATAGATCAGGAAACTGAGGCATGCTCCCACATTGAGCAGGTGGTGGGGCCAGAGTGACACTGAGGCCATGGTGGAGGGGGCACAGCCAAGGCAGCGGTGGGAGAATGGGGTGCGGGGTGCGGGTGTGGCCCCCAGGACCTTCCGGACGGCAGGACGTACACGGGCAAGGCCACAGCTGCCGCTGGGCTCCGGCTGGGGGACAGAGCGGGGGGAGGAGCCGGCGTCCGGCATCGGGAACAGGACTCTCAGTTAATCTTCAGTGGCTGCCGCAGGCTGGCTAGTTCATAAAAAAAGGCTGAGGCAGCTCACAGAGCTGGGGCGGGAGGTCCAGGATCGAGGTTCCTCCTTGGGCGGTAGAGAGCAGCAAGTGCCACATTGCCCTCATCCTATAAAATACAAGCGCGTGCGACACTCCTGCGTCTCGCCTTGAGGGAGTCACCTGGCGAGACAAAGCACTCCTGCCAGCTCGGGCCTCTGTCCGCTTGCCGTGATGCCACCCTGGGCCCCACAACTCCTAACCCATCAGCCTATGAATTCGGGGACCAAGTTTCCAACACAGCAACACTCAGGACACACCCAAGCCATAGCAGCGATCAGGGAGAGGCTCGGAGCGGGAGCAGATCCCCGCGGACGTGCTGTTTGGGAGAGACCTCAGCAACATCTTCTCCTCAGCCATTCACTCATTCGTGGTTCATTGACAGCACTCCGGTCCTGACCCACCTCAGCCTCCCAAAGGGACAGGGCCTCCTTCCCGCAGACAACCAACCCCCATCTAAGAGGGGGAGAGGTTACATAGGACCAGAGACCTTTGGTAACAGCCTTTGCTGACTCTATCTCCCCTAATTTATTTAACCCTCGTATCAGTCCTTGAGCGAGGGCCTGTGTTTGTTCCATTCCACATATGAGGACCTCGTCTTGAGGGGGGATGTTAGGGTGTTTTTGTGGGGCATGTAAACTTTAAGGTGCCTGCTATATGTCCGCAGGGAGATGGCGAATGGACAGTGAGATATGTAGTAATGGATTCAAGACGGGTTGGGTAACAAAAATACAGTGCACACACACATATCTTTCGAGGGGGTTATTTGTGTTTAAAGGCTATTTTAAAACTGGAGGACTGCTGGGGATTTAGCTCAGTGATTAGAGTGCTTGCCTTGCAAGCACAAGGGCCTGAGTTCGATCCCCGGCACCACAAAAAACAAAAAAACAAACAAAATAAAACTGGAGGACTTTGTACACCACTGATGCTTTCATCTCATCTTTCTGAAATTTCCTTTTATGGAGCATAAGTATGTCACTTACTCTAATGTGTACCTCATGTCTGTTTACTCCGTTGTACAGTTTCAGGTTCAAACAGCTTCCCCGTTAATGTGCCGTTTCATTTCCAGTCACATAATCCCATTTTCCTACAAGTAATGGTGGTGTTCCCTTTCTTTCCAGTGCTTACACTTTCTTCTTTTCTGTTTCAGGGCTTGGTGGAGTGGTCAAAAGCTCCACACCAAACAACCGTGGTGTTGATAGTGTGTGTGCTTTTTTTGTTCCTGGTTTTAACGGGGATGCCCATGATGTTTCACATTTAACTATTCCTAGCGGCTGTTGTTTTCAGACAGATGCCATGTGCCGTGTTGAGAAAGTGTCCTGGTTAAAAGTCAGGAATGGGTTTTGAATATTATCAAATGCCTTTCAAACATCCATGGAGATGATTTTTTAAAAAAACTTTTTAGTACAAAGTTTTACATTACTGTATTTCATTAAAATTAAGATATCATTGATTGTAGAACGTATTATTTTATATGCCACTGAGAAAGAACAGTGCTAATTAATTGTGAAATGCCACCTCCTAACTTCAAAGAAGGGGAAAAATGTGCAATTTAGAATCAATGAAGTCTTAAAAATTTCCTATCAAGCCATTTTTGCATTCTAACAATTGTGGTGCACTGTCTTTTCATATACTGAATTATTTTTTTCTTGATATTTTATGTAAGATCCTTGTCTGCATCTTCACATGGTAGATGGGTGCTATTTTTGTGAAGTTTTGGTGTAATGGCTAAGCTTGCCTCATAGGAACAGTTGAATAACTCATACCCTTTTCTGTGTCTTTGAAGTTTCTGTAGCTTGAGAATTATCAAGTCCTTGCCATTTTAAAAGAATCCACCAATAAAATAATCAGGTCTTAGAGTCATGGAGGGAACATTTCAGCTAATTCTTGGGCAGCTTTCTCAGTCCCCCCATATCATCAGTTCGTTAATACTTTTACTTCTTGGATTCATTTTGATGACTTACGATGTTCTTTGTTCCCCTAAAGAATTCTTAATTCCATAGAATTTCTCACATTGTTACCTTATTATGCATACTATTTTATAACTAAACAAAAACTTTCTCTTTACCAGTTTTGTCTTCATTCTCAACTTTTCTGGGTGGCTTATCCATTATTTGATTTGTCAGAGGATTGTATAGTATCGTTTTGCCAAAGAGCCAGTATTAGGATCTATTTATATCCATTATTTCTCTTAATTATAACATTTTTCTTTAATATGTATTGTTTATTTTTATGGTTTTTATCATTTGTCTCAGTTTTTAAGTCAAGTGTTTATAGCATACTTAATATAAATGTATTTCTGGATATAGCCTCGGCCACATCTTCAGGTTGACAGTTTACATTCATTCCTATGTTGTTTTTTGTAATGTTCTTAGAGTGCTTGAAAGCTCAGCACAAACTATTATTATTTTGTTTAAAAGTAGGTTTGTTTTCTTGTTTTACTACACTGTGAACAGAGAATGTGACGTATAATATATGTGCTTTCAAGATATTTAAAAAGCTTTTACTGTGGCCTAGAACATATCGAATTTTTGTAACTGTCTCATGGACATCTAAGATGAATATGTACCCTGTGTAGAAAACTCTGTCTTTTAATTAACTCAGTCTCATCGATTATATTGTTCTGATTCATGTGTTGTTAATGTTGGTTTACTGTGTCTGTCAAGAACCAGTAAGAGTGTATGAAAATCTGTGAGCATAATTGGCTTAGCAATATATTTTTATACTCTCTGCTCTGTGTATTCATTAGCTGTGTAATTTGATGCAAATAAGTCCAGCATTGTTACCTCTCTGCCAATTAAGTAATATATATAAAACACCAAGGACAGTTCCAGTCATATAGTGGGCACTTAATAAATGTTAATTAAAACCTGACTCTGAATCTTTTGTCAAATATAAAATGATTATATTTGACCAATTTAATCATTTGCCTAAAAACTTTGCTTGTTTAATACCGGAGGATGCAACCATCCTGGTCTATTTAAATCCTGTGTGCGCGCGCACGCGCGTGCGTGTGTGTGTGTGTGTGTATGTACTGTTTGTGTGTCCCTTGTGCCCTTTTGTATTCAAAGGTCTCTCGACAGCCTGCCTTAAGTTCCCTGGAGAGATCAGCAGAGAGAAGCATGAGACAATGTCTCCATCTGCTTCTTGGGCTGACTGCATCCAACAAGCACCTACTCCTGAAAAGAGGAACTCAGCCAGGGCTGGTAGGCTGAGGCAGGAGGATCATGAGTTCAAAGTCCAGCCTGGGTGATCTAGTGACTTAGCAAGACTCTGTCTCAAAAAAAAAAAAAAGTTAAAAACAGGCTGGAGATGTAGCTCAGTGCAAAGGCAGGTGTTCAATCCCCAGCAGCAGCAGCACCACCAAAACAAAACACACACACACTCACACACACACCTCCACTTAGATTTGTTGGGGTTTTATTAGATGTAAACAAAAGCAGCTCAGTTCCCCCCATGTTCCCTCCCTTGTGTACTCCACCTTGGAGAAAGCCCAAGTCCTGACCTCCCTGGCTGCAGTGAACGTTGCTTGTTGTAGCACCTTTCACTGGGGGTTGTTTCTGCGCACTGGCGTTTCTTTCTTCTACCTCATACATTTGGATAAGGTTTTCGGGTGTTATGCAAGCTCGTTTATATAGGAGGGAGGATGGGCCACTCGCGCTCCCTCCTTTCTTCTGGGTCCACAGAGTGGGAACCTGGGAGCCTTGGAAAGTCACTCCCCTTCTTTCCAGCAGAGAGTCCTGGGTGAGTTATTTAGCGCTGCCTGAGACAAGACACGACGGCCCGTGGAGAGGAACACCCCAGCCAGCGCGTGTGACACCTTCAGGAAGACAATGGGGAAGACCTGTGCTTCCTCCACCCGGGAGGCCACCGCAACGGAATGGCAGGTAAATGAACAGATCAGGACACGGCATGGATCATGGTGTGCGGCCTGCTGTGGCAATGTATCGTCATCCCCATGAGGTCCATCTGGGCGTGGGGAGCCCCTTCCTCTTGCTAGTGTAGCAAACTCTTATTTATTTATTTGGTTACTTACTTTTGGTGGTACTGGGGATTGCACTGAGGTATAGCCCCAGTCCTTAAGATGCCCAGGCAGGGCTTGATCTTGTGATCCTCCTTCTTCAGCCTCACAGAGTGCTAGGATTACATGCATGTACCACCACAGCTGACTTAAAATCTCTTTTAAATGGCAATTATTTTCTGACCTCTTTAACCAGTGCGTGAAACTGACTCATCAAGTCGTGAACTGCATATTGCGTTAGAGCCTGGGAACCAGTTGCATACCTCGTTGTCTGTGTGTGAGTGTATGTGTATGTGTGAATGTGAGTGTGCATGTGTGGAAATGAAGAGACTTTGGGAGACTACTCCATTAACAAGCAGGCTGTACACCCAAGCCAATTTCCCTCCCCAGAGCCACCTAAGCAGGGCACTGTCCAAACCACATGCCCCACCCGAGTGGAAGCCTCCTCTGGATGGCTGAGGTCCCCTCTGGGCTCAGAGACAGGATGACAGGATGGGCTACTGAGGAGCGGGGTGCAGGGCCACACCGCCTGAAGCCGGCGAATCCGAGCCCCGCGCTCTCCTCCGTAAAATGCAGACACCTGCGATCACTTTCCGGCACTGGGGCCCTGTCCCAGCAGCCGAGCGGTCGTGAAGTCCGGCCTGGCCTCTCCCCAAGCCGTGTGCGTGCCAGGCTGCGGGCCACCTAGGCAGGGCGGGCGCCTGTTTGCCGTGCTGCGGCCCTGGCCAGGGCGCACGCTGCGCCCCCGGGAGAAAATCTTACGAAACAGAAATGAAAAATACTCAACCTGCCAATTTAAGACGTTTGCTCCTTTGAGGCAGCGCCTATGATAGTGTCAAGCGCCTTTGCTGTCACTAGATGGCGCTGCGGAGTAAGAGCCAAGTACGTCGGCTCAACAGTTTAAAAGCTTCATTGCAGTGAAGTAAACCTAGAATAAAATTTACCTACATTTCTAATTTTCCCAACTGTCTAATGTTAATCCTCGAGCAGGGGCTTTGCGTTATTTACCTTTTAAAATCTGGTAAAACATACGTAAGTTAGCATCACCTTAACCATTTTCAAGCGCAGGCTCCGGCGCCGTCCGGGAGGCCCCCACCGGGAGCTCCGGGCTCTTCCAGTCTTGCAAACTGCGGCTCTGCCCGGAGCAGGCGCCTCTCGCCCCGCCGCCCCGGCCCTGGCCGCCACGTCCCGTTTCTAAGCACCGAGCGCTCTAGGTCCGCTCGGTACAAGTGCGGCTGTAGTAGTTGCTCTTTTGCGACTGGCTTGTCCCCGTTAGTATAATACAGCCCCGCGGTGTAATATGAGAGTGTTCCAGAATGTTCTTCCCGTTTATGGCGGAATAATATTTCATTGTACTTGTAGACGACACTTTGTTTCTCCATTCTTCTATTGATAGGTACTTGGATTGGTACAACTCCCCCCTTTGGTTCCGGGATTGAACCCAGAGCCTTCTTACTGAGCTACATCTCTGGCTTTAAAAAAAAAAAAATTAAGACACGGTCCTGCTAAGTTACCCAGGCTGGGCTCAAGCTTGTGATCCTCCTGCCTCAGCCTCCCAGAGTGCTGGCATTACAGGTGTGTGTGCGCACGCAGGGCTCAGCTTTTTGATTTTCATGAATAATGTCGCTGTGAACATGAATACACGAATATCTGCACCTCACTTTTGACACGGGATGGGATTTATCAATTGCGGAAGGAACAGCACGGCGAAAGGCCTCATGAGTGCAGGGCCTGCCGCTTGTCCGGGGCCCGCAGCCGGGGGCTTGTGTGCCTCTGCAGCCACCGGGGACAAGCTGCCCTTCAGCCCCGTTTCCTCGGGAGGCAGGTCTCTGAGCTGGGAGCTTGAACTTGGCCCTGAGTGGGGCCCAAGTCGCGTGTCCCTTGTCCTGTGACTTAGCGTGACACACACGAGGCCCTGGCTGGGGACAGCCCCGTCCCCCGTGCCCTCTGGCTTCCCGCGGGCACCCGCACACCTGTCGGGACAATGTTCTGTTGGCTCCGGGGACGCGGGCAGGGTGGAGCTGCACGCGGACATGAACACACTCGAATATCTGCCACGGCTTTTCGTCACGCATTTGTTGGCCCAGATATGGAGGAGGGCAGCCTGTGTTCGTCAGACGCTGTGTAGCCAGAGTGGAAACTTGTCTTGCTTGCTCCCCCACCAGCAAGCGGGTGGACCTTGGCCTCAGGGACACTGGCGGAGGCCAGACTTTGGGCTCTCACGGCACTGGGGACACCACACGGGGCATGACTCATGGCCATGCAGGGATCTCCAGTGTGTGCAGAGAGACAGAGCTACAATTCTCCCTCTGAGACTCGCTTCTGGTTCTGCTGAGGGAACACCAGGACTTGGCATCACTGGACTGTACGGCACTCGCATTTTTAACTTTCTGAGGACATTCGTGCTTCTTTCCACCCATTCGTGTTCCCACCCACCATGCATGGGGAGTTGGATTGTCCGGGTCCCGCTGGCACTGTTACTGTCTGTTTTGCCCGGGGAAAGATGAGGGCTGTGTGGTATGTATGTGGGTGCAAGGCAGCAGCTCCTTTCTTCTTTTGAGATGGAAAAACAGTGTGTGGTCATTCTTCAGTAGCGAGTCACTTAGCAGTGGGACCCGTGTGCCTGGAGGGCTCCGTACCATCTCTGGAAACTTGGAATCTAACTCTTATTTTCTCGTGCACATTAGCTTTCGTGCAGCGATTGCTTTCTTGTGTGGCAGCCCCTGACAGCCCCCTGTCACAGCCACATGGTGTCAGTAACAAAAACACAGTGAGATCAGTGTGGAACGGGACTCTGGCACCAGCCATGTACACGGTGTTGTCAGGTGGGGGGCACAGCTGGGCTGCCCTTGTTTGGAAGCATCCAGACACCCCTGCTGGCGGTGGCAGCTGTGAGGTGGACCAGCGGGGGGCAGGGGGTGCAGGAGGAGGGTGGAGGAGCTGGTCTGGATGCCCTCGGGGATGAGACGCCTCCAATCAGAGCAGAGACGGTGGGGAGGGGCTGCCCTGCCTTAGCCAAATGCTGGGGCTTAGACCAAGGAGAGTGGTGGCTGCAGCCCTGGGTTCCTTCATTGATGATCTCTTAGGTGTATCATGTTACTTATATTTCATAGGGCAGTGACTCCCAAAATTTAGTTCAATTGTCCCTCAGAACAATCAAGATCCTTCAGTGAGTCCAGATGTTCTGATATTTTTTTCCCTAAGCAACACCAAGATTTTGTATTTTTCCTTTGCAGTTTCTCTACATAATGTGATGTTGCAAGTGGTTTAACTAAAACACAGACCTGCAAATCATACGCCTCTTATTAAGAAAAAAACACTAAAGAGATTTACAAATTGTACAACAATGCCACCTTTATTATTACTTTTCTGTTTTAAAAATATGATTTCCCATAGAAGCATGTTGTGCTAATACCTGTTAGTCTGTTATTTTAAATTTTAAATTAAATTTTTTTCTCAATGTCAAGTTATAATAGAGTATAAATATAAGTAGGTAGAAACAATTTGAACAAAATTTATTGGGGTCTTCAGTAGTCTTTAAAAGTACAAAGGGATTCTGAGATGTCAAAATGTAAGAATTACAGACTTGGCTTAAATTCCTAGACATAGTAATGTAATAAAAGACTTTATAAATATTCAGTAAATAAAAGCCATTTTCACCACTTGCATAATATAGATGCATTACAGTTTGAACTTCCTGGTTTGGTCCAAATTAAGATTAGAAAGAATAGTACTGTCTTGCAAAGTTTTCCACAAGTACCCTGTCCACAGCTCTCTGCCGAGCTTTGTCATGGTAGATTTTTTCCTTCCCATCTTCCTGTTCTTTCCTGGGGCTCTTTGTTTCCCACACAAGGCCACAGGATCCTTGAGAAGAAT
Organism: Hystrix cristata; assembly: GCA_004026905.1. Taxonomy (NCBI): domain Eukaryota; kingdom Metazoa; phylum Chordata; class Mammalia; order Rodentia; family Hystricidae; genus Hystrix; species Hystrix cristata. Next base: position 69,102 of record PVJO010004792.1, read on the forward strand.
TTGGGTATTTCCCTGGCAAAACCCTTGATTCAGTAAATAAATGAGTAAAATAAAGCGGAGATGGTAGGGGCAAGAAGTCAGATTTCCTGGAGATGGGGAAGGGGAGCCGTGCACCGCTTCAGGGCGGCCCGCGGCCGGTGGACCTGTCCGTGGTGCTGAACGGCGTGTTGTGCCCGTGGAGACAAGCAAGGCAGGAAGTTGATGCTAAATCAGGTAACTGGGACCTCAAAGTGTGTTTATGTCGCAACGTGAGGCCCAGAGTCATTGTTTTATATACAAGAAGGGAAGTCTCAATCACACCAGGCATTGCGCCTCTCACTTCAGGGACTGTTTCCAGGAAACCTCGGGTCATTTGAAACCCCCAAACTCAGTCCATTTACTTTGCTCACATGTGGGGCCTCCTGATTGGCCCCTGCGCTTCCGCCCTGCCCTGGGGATTCTTGTCTTCCTGCCCGGCATTCTGCAGCAAACTAATTTTCAATCACAGTTGTTTCCTGATCTGTTTAGTTTTCGTTTGTGAAACTTTGTAATTAATGGAATTGATTCATGCAGTTTAGAGCTCCATCATGTGCAACCCCCATGAAACTCAGACCCATCTCCTCTATATATGTGTGTGTGTGTGTGTGTGTGTGTGTGTGTGTGTGTGTGTGTATGTGTGAGTTTGGGGGACTTACTTGACGGACAACGAAACTGGAGTCTTGGGATCCTTCCACTGGCACTTACTTTGTCAGGATTCTGCCCGCAGTAGCATTCGAGTGACCTCTCCTTGGTTGGCTTCTGTCCAAGATTCCTCCTCGGCATGTTCTAGCACACGACCTCTTGGACGCTCAGGATGGGACGGGGAGTTGGTGATGGAGGGGTGTGCTCAGGCCCACACAGCCCAGGCGGAGACCTGCTTTCTCTGTGCCATGTCCTCCCTCGGACCTGGCCCACAGCCTTGGCTGCCGGGGTTGGCTGTGTCCATTTCACCCTTAGATGCCTGTCCAAGGAGCTGAGCAGGATGAGAAACTCTGCCAAACGTTGCCCACACCCAAGAACCCGGCCAGTGCACGCACCACCTAACATCAACACCTTACATTACCAAGGAAAGGTTTCATCTTTTTTTAAAATTTTATTTTAATAGTACATTTCAGATGTACATAGTGATAACATTCATCACAGGGGATTTGTACCTGTACATGACTTATCTTGTTGCTTCTTTTTTTCTCATTCCCCTCCCCTCAGCCCCTCCTCCCTCCTTACTTACAAAAGCTTTGTTTCCATTTTTCCTTCCATTTTTTATTTCTCTTGTCCCTCTGTTCCTTTCCCCCTCCCTTGTTCCTTTTCCCATTTGGACATTTTCTTCCCTTTCCTAATATAATACATTTTAGTCTTTATTTACACTTTCGATTTCTCATACCAGAGAAACTATGCGGTATTTTAACTTGGGGGTTCGATTTATTTCACTTAAGAGTATAGTCTCAAGGTACATCCATTTACCTAGAAATAGCTCAAGCTTATCATTCTTTATGGCAGAGTAGTACTCCATTGTATGAAAAAAACCCCACATTTTCTTTATCCATTCCACTGTTGATGGGCAGTTGGGCTATTTCCAAGAGTCAGCTATTACAAACTGTGCCGCTATAAATATGGGTGTGCATATATCACTGCGGTATGATGCTTTTAATTCTTTTGGGAAGATACCAAGAAGAGGAATAACTGGGTCAAGTGGAAAGGTTTAATCCTAATTAAACCTTTTTGTTCTAATTTGGAATATTTGTGAATTTATCAATTGCTTTTTTACCATTAGATGGCACTATTGAATCATGGACAGGTACAGGTAATTTTTTACTTTAAAAAAAAACTTTTAGTTTTGCTTAAAATTGCTTAAAATATGGTAACAAAAATTTACAGCCCAGAGAATTATTCTTATTAACAGTAATCAATAATAATATAAATTTTATGCCAGGCATGGTGGCTCACATCTGTAATACTGGCACTCAGGAGGCTGAGGCAGGAGGATTGGCTTGAGTTCAAGGCCAGACAAGGCTACATGGTGAGTTCAAAGCCAGCCTGGACTACATAGCGAGACCCTGTCTCAAGAAAAAAATAATATTTAGCACTAAAGTTTACTTATTTATTTACAATAGTGGCAACTATACAAAAGATAAAGTTTACCATCTTACCCATTTTATGTGTTCACTTCATTAAGTACGTCCTTACTGTTGTTCAAACCTACCAGCATCCACCTCCAGAACTTCGTCATCAGCATGAAAAGAAGCCCACACTTACTAAATGGAATTCCCTGACTCACCCTCCCTCAAACCCTGGCAGCCACCATCCTACTTTCCACTTCCAAGAATCTGACAACTTAAGTATCCATAAAGAGTAACCACAGAGCCTTTGCCCTTTTGTGACTGATTATTTCACTCAGAGTAGTGTCTCTAAGGTTCATCATACAGTATGTAACATAGTTTCATTCTCTGTAAGTCTAAACAATCTGCCACTGTGTGGATGGAACCCGTTCTGGTTATGCAGCCTTCCATTACTGGACACATGGGCTGCATCCTTATTTAACTATTGTCAAACATGTTGCTGTGAACATGGGCATAAACATCTTTTCAAGATCCTACTTCAGTGGGTTTTGTAAGTATCCAAATGGAATTGATGGATCACATGGGAATTTTATTTTTAATATTTTGAGCATTTTTCATGTGCCTGTTGGCCAGTGTGCATCTTCTTTGGAGAACTATCTTTCCCCTTGTTTTCTCCTGAGATGGTATTACAGTCTTGGGTTTTACATTTGGGGTTTGATCTATTTAGTGCTATTTTAAAATGTGCTGTTAAGTAAGAGTGCAACCTCGTTCTTTTGCTAGTGAATATCCAGTTTTACCACCACTGTTTGCTGAAATGTTTTCCTTTCCCCATGGAATGACCTTGGACATCCTTGTGAGGTGTTTGGGGAGTTTCTGTTCTACTCCATTAATCTATTTTTCTGGCTTTAATCCAATATTGTACTGTTCTGGTTACTGTAGCTTTTTAGGGAGATTTGGAATCAGGAAATTGAATCATGCATCTTTTTTCTTCTTTCCCAAGATTATTCTGGATATATGGGGGGCTTTAAGATTCTGTACAAATTTTGGATGATTTTGTCAATCTGCAAACATTCACTGGGCTTTTAATAGGGATTACATTGACTCTCTATCATTTTGTGTTGTATTATCATCTTAAAAACATGAAGTTTTCAATTCACAAAATAGGATGTGTTTCCTTTTGACTGTATCTTATTTGTGTTCTTTTGCCAGCAATTTTGCATACAAATCTTTCAACTCTTTATGTTAGTGCCTAAATATTTTATTGTCCTTGTTGTTTTGGTTTTTGTTTGTTTGGTTTTTTTGAGTTCTTGGGATCAAACTCGGGTCTTTGAGCTTGCTAGGAAAATATTCTACCACTGAGCTAAATCTCCAACCCTGTTTTTGTAAGTTGAATTGTTTTTATAATTTGTTTTTCAGGTTGTTCATTGTTGGAAATGCAACTGACTTTTGTGTTGAATTTATAATTTGCTATTTTAATGAATTCATGTATTTGTTCTAACACTGTGTGTGTATGAACTATGTAGAGATGTCTACATATAAGGTCATACAACCTACTACTGGCTGTTCTGCCTCTTCCCTTCCAGTGTGGACATCCTTTCAGTCTTACTTGCCTGATGGCCCTGGTTAGATCTTCCTGCACTATGTTTAGTGGAAGTTCTGGGAATGGGCGTGCATTTCTTGTTCCTGCTGTGGAGGGAAAGCTCCCAGTCTCTCACTAGTGAGTGTGAGGTGTGTACTGGGGTCTCACATGTGGCTTTTGTTATGTTGAGGTAGCTTCATTCTATTCCTGGTTTAGTGATGTTGTTGTTTTGTTTTTGACAAGAGAGAGTATTAAATTTTGTCAGATGCTTTGCCTGGCTCACTTGAGAAAATCATGCAGTTCTCTTCCCTTTCTCCGTGTTAAAGTGGGTATGCTGATTACATTTTTTGTTAAATTTTTATTTTTATTAGTACATGTTTGCAATGTGTAATGATCACATTCCTCGTGGGGAGTTGGTACATGTACATGACACATCTCAGTTCTTTTTTCATCCCCTTCCCTTCCCCCCTTCATCTCTTGGCCCCTTCCCATTTGCAGAAGATCTAACTCCCCACTTCTTATTAGCTATTTTTTGTTTTTCTCTTCATTTTTAATTTGTGTTTCTCATATAAGAGAAACCATGCAATATTTAAGCTCATGTGTCTGATTTACTTAACTTAATATTATGGTCTCAAGGTGCATACATTTTCCTACAAATGACTCAAGTTTATCCTTTTTTATGGCAGAGTAGTACTTCACTGAGTATAAATAACACATTTTCTTTATCCATTCTTCTGTTGATGAACATACAGTTTGCTTCAATGATATAAGCTATTATAAGTTGTGCTGCTACAAACACTGGTATGCATGTTTCACTGTATTATGATGTCTTTAACTCTTTTGGGAAGATTCCTAGAAAAGGAATAGCTAGGTCAACAAAGTTTCTAGTTTTAGCTTTTTTTTTTTTGGTGCCAGGGATCAAACTCAAGGCCTTGCACTTGCTGGGCAAGCACTCTAACCCTGAGGTGAATCCCCAGCCCCCTAGTTTTAGCTTTTTGAGGAATCTCTATACTAATTTCCCTAGTGGTTGTATTAGTTTGCATTCCCTCCAACAATGTAGAAGTGTTTCATTTTTTTCTCACAGCCTTGCTGGAATTTGTTACTATTTGATTTATTCATGCTATCACTCTTCCTGGGATAAGATGGAATCTCAGTGTTGTTTTAATTTGCATTTCTCTAATGGCCAGAAATGTTGAATTTTTTCATGCATTTATTGGCCATTTGTACTTCTTCTTTGAAATGTCTGCTCATTTAAGTTGCCCATTTTTGATTGGGTCTTCTATTTTGGGAGTCTATTTTTCTGAGTTCTTTATATATTCTAACTATTAGTCCTCTGTCCAAAGTGTAGCTGGCAACATTTTTTTCCATTTTGTAGGTTGTCTCCTCATTCTGTGGGTTGTTTTCTTTTCTTTGCAAAAGATTTTTAATTTGATACAATCCAACTTGTTGATTTTTGGTATTATTTCTTGTGTAATTGAATTTCTGTTCAAAAAGTCTTTGCCTATACCTGTGTCTCTAAGAGTTTTAAGTATTTATTCTTCCAGAATATTGTTTCTGCTTTAACATTTACATCTTTGATCCATTTTCACTTTAGTTTAGTGCAAGGTGAGAAATATTCAACCTTCTGTATGTGGCTAGCCAGTTTTCCCAGCAGCATTTATTAAAGAGGCAATTTTTCTTCCAGTATATATTTTTTTAGCCCTTTGTCAAAGATCAAATAACTGAATATGCCTGGGGTTGTTTTGCATCCTCTGTTTGACTTGTCCTCTGTCTGGTTTCGTGCCAGTACCATGCTGTTTTCATCACATACCTTTGTAATGTAACTTCAGATCTTCCATTCCTATGGAAACACAAAAATTGCGGAATATTCATAGCAAATTGGAGCAAAAAGAGGAAGGCTAGAGACATCACAATACCAGATTTCAAAATATAGCTATAGTAAAAAAAACACCTGGCACTCATATTAAAACATACATGTAGACCAATGGCACAGGACAGAGGGCACGGGAGTGGACCCCACAGGACAGCTACCTGACTTTCGACAAAGCGGCCAAAAGAATGTCAGATAAAGACGTCATCTTTAAGAAATGGTGCTGAGAAAATGGGATATCCATGCATTCTTCTCTCTCACTCTCTACAAAATCAATCCAACATGCTCAGTAAAAGACCTGGAACTTTGAAACTGCTAGAAGAAGTCATAGAGGAAACACTCCAACACATGGGAACAGGTGACAGCTTCCTGAATAAAATTCCAGTAACTCCAGAGATAATAGCAATAATCAACAAATGGGATGACATCAGAGAAAAACCTTCTATACAGCAAAGGAAACAATTAACAGAGTGGAGACACAGTCTGCAGACTGGGAGAACATCCTGGTCAGACACTCTTCCAGCAGAGGATTAGCACTCAGAATGCATATAGAACCCTCTAACAGAACACTAATAATGATAGTAATAATAATAATAATAATAATAATAATAATAAATAATAATCTCCCAATCAGTAGATGGCAAAATGAACTGAATGGACATTTTTCAAAAGAAGTACAAATAGCTAAAAAGTATATGAAAAATGTTCAACATTTGTAGCCATCAGGAAGATGCAAATCAAAACTGCATGAGATCCCGTCCCACTTCAATCAGAATGGCTGTCATCAAGAATATGAAAAACGACAAACACCAGTGAGGATGTGGGGAAAGGAGGCCTTCTACGCTGTTGGTGGGAATGTAAATTAGTACAGCAACTGTGGAAATCAGTATAAAGGGTCTTCAAAAAATTAAAAATAGAGCTACCATGTGATCCAGCTGTGACACCCCTTGCTATATTCCTGAAAGAATTAAAGTCAGCATACTGTAGAGCTACAGCATACCCAATAACCAAATTTGGCAGATTGGCTTTTGACAAATGACAAGTTCAGAATTTCCAGAAGGGAAGACTGAATGTAGGCACCTGAGATAAAAACGCCCGGCCCCAAGAGTCACCATTGGCATGAACATGACGAGTTGCGCGTGTGTCCCTTCTGGGTCTCGTTTCCTTCATCTGTGGTGGGGCTGGACTAGGGTAAGAACTTGACCTAGCACCCAGTGCAATGTAAGCACTCAGTAAACAATGGCTGAGACTGTTTGAATTTTTACAATAAGTATAGTAATATAGTCATTTAATTTAGTGACTATGAACAAATGAAAATTAGAACAAATACAGAGTCACGTTCTTTGTAAAAAAAAAAAAAAACCTCCCAACCACTCTATCTACAATTGAGAAAGCAGTTCCTGCCTCAACACTGTCAGGTTAGTTGTGTAAGTTTTCTTGGTGACACAATGAATTCTTCACTTCTTCCCCCATCAGGATGGGAACTCTTTGCATCTAAAAGGCAGGGAGACATTTCTCTGTTCTTTTTTCTGTGTGTGTGCTGGGGGTTGAACTCAGGGCCTTGTGCTTGCTAGGTAAGCATTCTACCACTTGAGCTAAATCCCCAGGCCCTCTGTTCCCTTTTTGATTTAAGAATCAGAGCCATCCCAGTGCCATCGAGCCTTGTCTATGGTGCTGAAGGGCACGTGGAGACTGTGGCGTCCTTGAGAGGTAAGATGGGCAGGTGATGGTAACTGGTGTGTGCAAGGTGACCTCAGAGCATATTTATGGAGCAAAGCACAGCCCTCACTGGGCTGCCCCCACTGCGCTGCTCACAGCCCCACATAGAGGCTGCTTGTGTATTTACTTCATCCCTCCACAACCACTCAGTCAGGGCCACACGTCATGTGACATGTTGGGACAGACGAAATCGAGTAGCTATAATGCAGATGTGATCCCCATGTCAAAATGCCTTGTGGTCTATTAGTTTTTTGAAGGGACAAAGCCAAATACGACAAGGTTTATGTTTTTATTTCTCCAGGAGTCTTGAGCATGGCCTGCACGTTAAAGATGCTGACTGTTCAATACTGTGGGCCTTCTGGAGATTCTGAAATCATATGCATTCTGTTAAAGGAAGGATAAGAAGAAACAAAGAAAGATGAAACTATGAGAGAAGAGAAGGTAAGGAGGGGGAGACCGTCAGAAACGGAGGAGAGTGTATCCAGACAGAAGGAGATTCTAGAAGATGAACAGAGGCAAACAGAGAAAGGAGTAAGAGAAGCCTGCAGAGGTGCAGACTGACCAAGTCACCCAGAGATGGAGAGTGACGAAGCTGACCGAGGACCAGAATATGGTGGCAGGAAGACAAGGAGAGATGCCTGGAAAGGCTACAGCAGAGAAAGACAAGGTAAGAAGGGCAGAGATCCGAAGGAAAGAGAAATAAGATGGATAGGAACATACAACTCCTGAGAAATGGATTGGGAGATATTTGGAAAGAACTAAGAGGAAAAAGAGGAAGGCAGGAAAGGAGGAAAGGGGTGATAAAGAAAAATTCCCATAATTTCCTCCCATTCTGGCTTTGATTGTCACACCCAGCGAGGGTAGTCAGGGTAGACAGGGGACACAGGGGGCTCATGGCAGCCAGAACCCTGAGGCCAGCCTCTCCCACCGAAGCCTCATTAGCCACGGCCAATTACGGTTCCCTGTGGGAGCCAAGGTGCCACCAAACCCTGTTCTGGGTGTGATCAGAGCGGAAGCCTGGCAAGTCCCCAGTCCCTCTGTGATGGGCTCTCCAGAGGCCCAGGTGAGGGTTTTAACCCTTCCTGTTGTGAGGCCAGTTGGGACACCTTGCTGTCCCTTAGCTCCTGAGCCTGGGCATCGGGAGCCCTGGATGTACTGCCAGCCCTGGTCTGGGGACGCGTCTACCCACGACGAGAGGAGGTGAGACTTGGACATTGCTGCCCTGGGAAGCACAGGAGGTGAGGCATTTCTGTGGGGAGGAAACCAGTGGGGGTCACGCGGTCTTGGGGGCCACAGTAGGCAGCAAGATGTTGCAGGATTCAGAGGTTCCATCTGCAGCAATCTGTGAGCGTGTTCAGGGGCAGTTTGTGGGGCACGCATTCATTTCCTCAAAGGTATTTCTGACCCAATAAGCATTCTGCCAGCACCTCCCTGCTCAGCTTCTCCACACGTGTGACTTCGGGTGGTTCCCAATTGTGGGGAGCGTTGGATCATCTCAGACCTTGGGTCTGGCTGTGGTAGGCAGCTACCTCAGAGATATTATTTTGTGCGTTCCACAAGGTCCTGAAAAAAGGAATCACTCCAAGAAACTAAGTTCCCTTCCAAAAAGTGAGTGTGTTTGTGGACAAGAGGCTTTAACTTCAGGTTCATGAGATTCCTACAAACTGTTCTCCTAACTGTGCGCACAATGTGTGCCCTAGTTCAGGATCCACATTCATGCCAGGGCCAGAATCCACAGCTCTCTGCAGATTGCTGAAAGGTTTGTGACTCAATCCCAGCTGCCACTCTCTGTGGCCTCTGGTGGCCCACGGCCTGGCCCTTGCTAGCTCTCACCTCGTCCACACCTTCCTTCCCCAACTCCTCACGCCCCAGCCGGTGCCCTCAGTAAGCGCACACTGCAGGGTGGACAGCTCAGCGCCAAGGTCTGTACAAGCTGAAGTGTGAGTGGCGGTGCTGGGGATGCCAGCGAAACCTTCCCTGGGAAGGAACACCTGGAACCACTGAGGAATTTCCGCTTGATCCTGGAGGCCGAGGGGACCCGTGGAGGATTCCCAAGCAGAGGATGGCATAATGCTTGTGAGAGCCACTAGGGCTGTGCTGGGAGGTGGGCTCCATGGGCAGCCACTCCAGCAGAACAATGCAGAGGAAACAGTTCAGGGTGGTGAGGCAGAGGGGACAGGAGAGGGGACAGGACCCACAGGCTCCTGTCTGGGCCTGCAGCAGTGCTGTTCTTTATCAAAATCCACCCAGTTACTGAGAGTCATGTTCCTGGCACCTCTGGGAAATTCTCTGCCACTTTTTGGTAATAATCCTGCTGAGTGTTTTAACGAACATCTTCCTTGGGCCTTGCTGTCACCTATATAAATATCTTTCATCTCCTCATCTCTTGCCCTCTGTCATGGGTTCAAAAACCCGTGACACACTTGGCACACTGAGCTCTGTTTTCCTCTGGGGATCCTAGAATTGGCCCAAAGGTCAATCCCCTGAATCCATGTGCACAGTCGATTGTGTAGGACATTTTCTGGGGGTGGCCTTTGCCCTTGATAGACTCTGAAGAGGGGGTCTCTGCACAAAAGCAATGTGGGATGAGTGGCCCGGGGTGGCCGCTGCTTGGTGCGCAGGACCACAAGGACAATAGCACCCTGGTGGCTCAGCTGTACATGGGCATCTCGCTGGGCAGCTGCAAGGCGCTGCTCCTGGAGGCCATGGTGCCGGACCGCTGCCTGGCCGTGTGTCACTTGCTGTGTTCCACCACCCTGGCCGCGCCACCTGGGTGCTGGGCTTCACACCATCAGTACCACACGCGGTGGCTGCGCTGAGGCTGCCCTTCTGCGCCGCGAGGCCTGCCGTGGACCACTTCTTCTGCGAGCTGCCCACCATGCTGCTGCCACTGGCCTTCATCCTCGCCTCCTACATGCGGATCCTGGCGGCCGTGTGCACAGAGCCGCAAGGCGCTGTCCACCTGCGGTGTGCACCCAGCCATCGTGGGGCTCTTCTACGGCACAGTGAGCGCCATGTGTACCTGCGCCTGCGTGCCTTGCGTGCCCGGCACCACAAGCTGGTGGCCATATTCTACCTGGTGGCCACGCCCGTCCTGAACTCGCTCATTTACAGCCTGTGAAAACGCGAGGTTCATGCCACAGCCTGGTTCGCGCTGGCTCAGATGCTGGGGATGCGCACAGAGCTGGACTGACCCTAATCTGACCCCAAGCCCACCCCCAAGAACCCCAGCTCCCTCCTTACGCGACCCTGGGGCCTCCCTGGGGCCACCCTGGGGCCCCCTGCCTTCCCCAGGCCAGGCTTGGCTGCACTTTTCGTGAAGGACTGATCCTAAATCCTAAGCTGACCACGTTGTGGCAGGGACAGAAAGCAGCCTGCGCTGCATTCCAGAAAAACTTTTACTTGCAGACACTGAAATTTGAGTTTTATATAATGGTCACATGTCACAAAAATTCGTTCTGCTTTTGATGTTTTTCAACTACTTGAAACTGTAAAAGTTGTTTTTAGACAGCAGGCCCTGGTTGGTCAGCCCCTCATCTCTGGGAAAAGGCTGACCCAAGTGGATCGTCGCCATGGCAAAATAAATTAGGTGTGTCCGCCAGGGGCAGTGTGGTTATCAGACCCCTCTCACCCGGGTGGCAGAGTGGCGCTCACACAGCTCGTCGATGAGGCCTCTGCGTGCCGGGGTCAAGCTCAGGGTGACCCGCGGAGGTAGACCCTGTTGCCACAGGTGTTTAGCCCACAGCAAAAATTAGTGACAGAGGCCACTGAGTGCCACATGGGGGTCACATTCAGGCACAAAGAGCTCGTATTGGCCCTGAAACACTGCTCTGCTCCCCTTATCTGCCCTCTGACCCTCCTCCCTCCTCACAACTTCCCTCCCCACATAGCTCTCTCCGTCTCTCTCTCCCCTTCTGTCAGACGCAGAAGCTCATGTGGACACGGATGCCAATCTCAGTGTGGCCGCGGCACAGCATCTGTGAAGGGGTCACACGCTTGGGCCAGCCTGAGCCTTCGCTTGTCTTCGTACCTCGAGCAGTGAGTGTTCTTGGCTCTGTCCTATTTTGGTGCTGACTATGACACGCTAAACTGACTCACAGTTGGCAAAACTCTAAGAAGGGTGTTTGGTATACAGTCGGCTCTCAGAAAATGGCAGCGGAGACTGCCTCACTCATCCTGTCGTTCTGCAAATACAGCCTGGCCGCTCACAGGGGCGTGTGTGAGCCCAGGCCCGAGCTTCCGTACCGCGCAGGGCAGAGGTGGGGTGAGAGCGGGCTGGCGTGCGGCCACTGGGGGGAGGGAGGAAGTGGGCCTCAGTGCACCACCTGTCAGCGTGGTCGACTTTGCTCATCACACACACGGCTCTGAGGCAGGGAATGTCTTTATGCTCAGTTTACAGAAGATGAAACTGGCCAGCAGTGGGGAAGTCCTGCCGCAGAATGCACTTGCCTTCCTGCTATGGCCGGTGGCCAGTGTCTACACAGGGCCCTTCACATGTGCTTTCTGCCACTGGAAACACAGTGCCTGCCCGGGAAGACTGCAAACCAGGCACAGAGCTCAGTCAGTCAGCACAAAGACAGCCAGGCAGCACACCCCACCCCGGCCCGCCGCCGACCTCCCAGAGCCAGCACCGCCCTTACCAGCCCCAGAGCCCAGCTCTGTGTTTTCTGGGCAAAGGAATGAGTAACCATGTCGAAATGAGTAACTGCTGTTCATCAAAAGACGCCGTCAGGAACAGAGAGCAGGCCGCTGGGTGTGAGGGAGCACTGGAAACAGCAAACAGATTGTGCTCAGGGTGTGAAAAATCACACCATAAAATTAAAAACATAGAAAACATTGAGCAGGTGGCTCGGGGAGTCTCTGGGAGCTGTGATAGAGCCGTGAACAAGTCCTCCTTGGAGTCTGAAGGCCACCTTTCCCTTGAGGAGGAGCGACAGGAAGTTCTGCCCGTGGGTGGGAGCTTTGGGAACAAGAGACGCTGCGGCGGGCAGAAGGCTGGGTTGGTCCAGAGGATCGCACAGGGCCCAGCTCGAAGTTAGAGTTTGTAGCGTTAATAAATGCTAAAAAGTAAGTTTGATTTTCCACTCTGAATGTTAAAATAGAGGCACCACATGACCCAGAAATTCCACTCCCAGGTAACACCCAAGAAAAATGAAGCATAATCCTGTGCAACAGCTGTAACAGCCACGAAGTGGGAATGACTCAAAAGCCCACCAACTGATGAGCAGGTAGTGTGCTGTCTTCATCCAGTGGAGTGCTGGACTCAATGTTGGAATGAAAAGGAAATGAAGGCCTGGTGTACACTACGACACATATGAAGCTTGAAAGTATTATTTTCCTGTGGTGCTAGGGACTGAATCCAAGGCCTCCGCTCTAAGCTATGGACTCCAGGGCCCATTTTTAAATTTTGCATTTTGAGACCAGATCTTGCTAAGTCACCCAATCTGGGTTCAAACTTAAGATTCTCCTGCCTCAGCCTCTGAGGGTGCTGAGAGTACAGCCATGTGTGACCATTCCTGGCTGAAAATATATTAAGGAAAAGAAGTCAGGCACAAAAAGACATGTAATATGCGATTCCATGTATATAAAATATCCAGAACAGTCACATCCATAGAGGCAGAAGGCAGAATAGTTGCCAACAGCTGTGGGAGGGAGGGAGGAAGAATGGCTGATTAGTGGGTACAGGGTCTCTTTGGGGTGAAGAAAATGTTCTGCAATTAGATCATGATGGTTGGCGCACACCCTTGTGAGTGTGCTAGGAGGACACGGAGCTTTATACTTCAGGCCGGGCGAGGTGTTCAGCTTGTGAACTGAATCTTACTGACATCGCGGTGTCGCCACCTCATGCTGGGAGGGTCCCAAGCGCTGCAGAGTCGACAACTGGACCGTCTCAGTCCACTTTTCTAGGAGGGGAAGCGGAGGCACAGAGGTGTGACTTTACCAGGATCACACAGAAGGGAAATGGGGGAGCCGGGACCCCAAGCCACGCAGACTGGCTCCAGAGCATGTCATCCCTTTACTAGGTGTGACCAAAACTATGGGGAAGGCCAATGCCGAGCCCCAGACACGGAAAGGCAGCTCCTAGAAACATCAGGCTGCGTCCTCACCCCCTTACTCACCAGATCCGCACCGTGTGACTGCTCTTCCCCCAGACCAGGATGACCACGGACGAGAAGGGCTTTGATTCGGGTCATCGAAGCAGCCACAGCAGCAAGACTAACGATATGAAAGAGGCCTCCAGAACTGCTGCAGAAGGTGGCCGGAACAGTGGGGTAAATGTGCTGGAAGCGAGGGGGATGGTTTTGAAGGGAGGGCTTCATGGTAAAGTGTCTTCTAGTGTAATAATTTTAAAAATTTAAACAATGCATTTTATCATATACCATGTACTTCAAATAGTCTTTAGATTACTTACCACACCTAATACAATGTATGTGCCATGTAAATTGTTATAAAGTATGGTTAGGAAGTAATTTCAAGAAGAAAACAGCCTGTACCTGCTCAATACTTTGGTAATTTTCCCACTAATTTTAGTCCAAAGTTGGTTAAATCCAGAGACCCCGCCGTGTATGTGTCTGCAATCTCACCTCTTATGAAGACACCACTCTGGTAGGATTAGGACTCACTCAAGTGACCCACTTTAACCTACTTACACCTCCAGTGGCCTGAACTCCCAATATAGTCACATTCTTAGTCACCTGGGGTTAGGACTTCAACACATAGATTTGGGGGAGGTGACACGGATCAGCCCCTTGAACCAGGCAAAGGCAGTGGAGGTGCAAGGAACCAGGCACAAGGCAAAGGCACCAGGCAAAGGCCGTGGAAGTGCAAGGAACAGCACAAGCAAAGGTCCTGTGGCACAGAAAGCTAAGGCATGAGAAGAAACAAAAGACAACCAGCATGGCAGACAGAGTGCGGCTGGGACATAGGTCTGGCTCTTAATCAAGCTGGTCATGGAAACAGACCTGGAAAAATGATTGCAATGCTCCAACAAGACCATGGAAGGATAGAGAAAATCTGGGGACATATTCCAGTGCCTGGTGCAAGTGATGGGTTTAAATTCTTTTATTGCATAATTTCCCTTCTGAGAATCAATCTGGTGAGTGGGACCATCAGCGTTAGAGACCCAGATGTTAATGACAGTTTTACATCAGCAAAAAAAGATGTGTAAAAACCAATATGTGAATAAACAGTCAGCAAAGCGAGGTAAGAAACTTGTTAAATACAAGGAATGTGGAAGAAGTCACATGAACTGCAGACATTTGGAAGGAACAGAGCCCACAGGTCTAAACTCCCTGGGTGGCTTTCTGTTGCAAGTGAGGGAAATCCAACCAACACAAGCTTGAGCAAAGGGGGAAGTTACCGGGTTATGTCACGGTTTCAATCTAAAATGTCCCCTAGAAGTTTTGTGCCCCGCGGTGGGGATGTAGAAAAGTGACTGGATCACGGGGCACGGCGCTCAGCAGTGAGTCTGCGGATGAGTGTGTGTGTGTGTGTGTGTGTGTGTGTGTGTGTGTGTTGGGTGGGGGGCTGGACGAGGTTGTCACTGGGGATGTGGCCTGGAAGTGTGTTCTTGTCCCGGCTCCTCCCTTCTCTCTCTCTCCTTCTGGCCACCATGATATGAGCATCCTTCCTCCACCATGGCCTTCTACAGTGACGATTCCGTCTTGGAGCCAGCTGACCCTGGACTCGATCCTTTGAAAACCATGAGCCAAAATAAACCCCCCTTTAAGTTGAGGCGTTGGGTTCTTGTCCCAGCGATGGGAAAGTGATAATGCAGGTTCCGTGGTTTGCATAGCCGTGGGATAAATCCGAATCTGCGGACCAGCAACGTTCATAGGGCCGACTCTCCCTTTTTCAGTTTCATTTATTTTGAGATGGTCTTTTTCTCAGACTAGATATGGTGACAAGAAGGTAGCAGCAGTTTTATCCCTTATCTCAAGTTCATGTGAATTGCAAAAGAAGTTAGGTTTTCTAGCAGTTCCCACAAAATCATGAGATTCACAGAGACTGGCCATGCAGGACAGTTCAGATAAGACCCAGTGCTCCCCCTTTTCCTCTTGTAGTTCTCATGAATACTGTGGAGGGTTCTGGGGTGCCACACCCTGAGACCAGTGGCTGGCTTCTCTGGAGACGAGCAGCCTTCCACACTTTAGCTTAGCACGGCACACTTGCTGGCCCCTCAGGCTCAGGCACTCGGGTTCCCTTGCTCACTGCCCACCGAACCAAAGGAAGCCATGTACTTTGGTAAAAAGGAGAAAGGATTGATCACAGCTAGCTCCTAGGAGAAGGAGGGGCCCATTTGCCTTCAGTCTCCACCTCCCCGTGTGCAGGTGGGCAAGGGTGTTTCACAGGAAGGAGCAGAGGGGAGGCGAGCACAGAGATGGTGTGGACCTCTGTCCACACCCGGCTGCGTCTTCAGCTCTGCCTCCTCTTTCTAGTGGAAGGGAGCCCGGACTCCTCCCTCCTGGGGCTGCCTCTGCATATTCTGTCACCACTTTTAGGCTGAGGAGAGGGGGGTGTTGGCTACGTGCTCAGCAGGAGGAAGTCTGGAGAAGTTGCTTTTCTCTAAAAGAAAAAAGCCTAACTTTTGAAGTCACATTTGGTAGTGCCATACAACAGGTCCCCAGGGTATGAACCCCAGTGCAAGTGGGCTGAGACTCCATCGCCCCAGGCAGCTTTCTGAGCCCGAGAGGGCCAACTAGCCAGGAGCCCCAGGATCCTGCAGCCCTTCCCGCCCCCTGCAAGCAGCGACCCTAAGTCTCTGCACGCAGGTGTACTGGTAACCTGCATGCAGTGAACCTGAAATAAAGTCACAAAAGACAAATACTCATATGAATGACCTAGAGAAGTAACATTCACAGATGCATAAAGTAGAACAGGAGCCGAGAGGAGGGAAATGTACATGCCTGTGTGATGGTACAAAGCTTTAATTTTGCAAGATGAAGAGAATCCTTGAGATGGATAGTGGTGCTTGCTGGCTGTAGAATGAGGATTGCATTTAATGTCACTAAACTTTACATTTAAATTGATAAAGATTATAAATTTTATATTGTGTGTATTTTACCACATTTTTAAAAAATCCAGAAAAAAAAGGAAGGGAGGTCATCATCAGCATAACAGAGACTAATAATAGCTTCTCCAAGTAACTCAACCTTCAAGCATGAATCCAGTTCCTCAGGAGGAGAGGGGATGGGGAGGACAGGCCAGGCAGAGATCAGAATAAGCCATGGTGTGCACGTGTGAGCACGAGTGTGTGTGTTCCTGACATGGGAGATGTCTGGAGCGGTGCCAGGGAAGAATTACAGCAAAAGAATTACAGCAAAAGCACCAAATGTAGCTTAAGTCTATATGGTGTGAGGCCTGAAATGCCATAGAGAGAAATCTTGAATTCATATAGAATCCAAGAAGAAGAGTGTTTAGTTTAAAATCTTACACATGACCTAGTTGGTGTCTGTACTTAAGGAATGTTTCCTGGCTTGTTATGAAGGACTCTCAGAAGGTTTCCTGGACATTCTGCTTGGTTATCACATCCTCCAGAAAGTCTCTGCTAAGTCCCTACACTAGTCTAGCTTTAGTCTGCACCCTCAATCTCTGAGTGTGTTCTGCTTCCTTACTTAACTTTACTGCGGGCCTAGGATGTAGGAGAAATGTCTGACTTGCTTTTAGGTTTTCAGCATACATAACACCTTCTCCCACACAGTGGGACATCAGCGTGTGCTTCTCAGTACGGCCTGAAGGTAGGCGCTGAAGTAGGAGCGCCTTGCACTCCTCCGACAGGCCCAGTAAGATTCAGAAGATTTCCCCATCTGTTCCTCAATTCCATAGAGATTAGGGGCGGGCTCAGAGATCCTTGGCGTTGCTTTAAACTGGCTTCTCTGCTGTCTGCTAGCTGAGGGTAGAGCCCCTTTGCTGTGCCTGGGCGACACCTAGTTCAGAATAAGTGAAAGGTGGAGGAGTGAGGAAGATCAGGACGAGACCCAAGCTCTGCAGGAAAAGCACTCCATGCAGGCTGTCATGAAATCAAAGAGTTCGTTGGTTTCTAACTGCTGGACTCTGTAGCTCCATTTCTGAATTTTCTGTCCTGGATTGAGTGCTAAAGCCACCTTGTGTCTGACTCAGAGACCCCAAGGAAGAAAGAAGACCTGCATCCGTTCTGGTAGACCCTTCTTCCTCGAGTTATTCAGGTGAGAAGACTGGAAGGCTCATGGTGGAGGGTCAAGATGAAGAGTAAGGAAATGGTACCAATAGCAGTGGGCTCCTTGCCAGGCACCTTCTTGAGTGCTTTCCCTGTATTGTCCCCGTCAGTCCTTCCCAGGATCCCTCAGTGTAGGTAGGCAGCCTTCTTATTTTGAAGATGGAGGAATTGATGGTTGCTAAGAGTAAGTTAAGAAAAACTTGTTTTCATACAATTAAGCAGCGAAGCATTTGGAGCTTGAATCCAGGTTCATGTGATTATAAAGCCTTTTTTTCTCCCTACAATACCAAGTTTCCTCCCAGGGATGACTGAAAGGAATGCCTGGGCTGGGGACTAAACACCTGGCTCTACATTCCCAAATAGCTGAGTGGCTCTGGCTGAAGAGTGAGCACACCTTTATGTCTTTGCAGTGGGGTTCCTTCTTACTGGCCTGCCCACGACTCTACCCATCTTCTAGCTTTCAGAATTCCACTACTTCCTCAAGTTCCAATTATAATGCCGGCTCCTACATGAGGTTTTCTCAGTCCTTTCTTCTGAAAGCGACTACTCTTTCCTCAAACCTCCACCCTGCCATGTTGTTTGCTGTTTACAAGATTGCCTCTTCTTAGCATAAATTACATTGATCTGTGGTATTGGAATATAGTTCAGAGGCCAGGCAAAAATAAGCTTCATGAAATGGATTCAAACACGTGCAATTTTGCCACAGGCATCAAAGTCTCGAGGAATGGTCACTGGCCTCAGAGTCAGATAACTTCAGATTCTATTACTGGGTTTGCTATTTACTGGCTGTGTGACTTGTAAAGCTTCCTTACCTCCCTGAGCTTCATTTTATCTTCTGCAAAATGCAGCCAGCAATGCTTCACTCCCTGGATTAATAAAAAAAAAAAGTGCACATCGTAAGGATAATATCTATGTCTGATGGCACATTATTTAATAATCACTAATTTATTGTTTGCTGTGTGGTATAAAGTTGGTACATGGCAACCACATGAGATAAATACTAAAATAACCCCCGATTTGCATGTAAGGAAACCGAGACTCTATGAGGATATGTAAGTTGCTCAAAATTTCACATCCATGAAGAAGGTTCTAATATTCAGAGTCAACTCTATACACCCTTATTTAACGGTGCAGGCATCACTTAATTTGTAATGTAGATAATTACATTCGTTTTTCCCCAAAGAGGCTACTGGCAGTCAGACGGGTTAAGCAGTGTGTCCACATTTAGCTGATAAGGAAGCAGCGGATAGGGAGCCCCCCTGGCAGACCAGGCCACAGCTCCACAGTCCTGCTGTGCATGTGGGGGAAGTTTACAGGGGAAAACAAAACCCCCAAATTGTCCGAAGATGTTGATTCTGCATTGAAGAATTGCAAACGTGTCTTCTAAAATGAAATTGATTTGTTCTTACATAAAAGAAACAACAAAAGTCCCCTCTTAACATGTAGTATGGCCAGCTGTGAGGTCTGAGCCGTGGAAGTCGTCCTTACCAGAAATGAGGCTCGCCAAGGGTGAAGAGAAGCATTGAAAATAGAAGGAGAAAGAGGGAAGGGAGCAGAGCACGGAGGAGTCCTGGAAGGGGGCGGAAGACGCGGGGAAGAGGGCGCTGAAGGGTTCTTTAGAATTGGGGAAGGTCCAGCCAACCAGGGCTAAAGCTGCCTGGCTGCGATCACATTCAGGACCAAGGAGAGAGTCCAGACGTAGCGCTGTGCAATCTGCGAGGAGACGTTTCGGGACCAAGGACAGATCCTCGGGCAGCGCGCGCTCAGGCGGACTTGGGCTGGCGCTTCAGCACCAGGTCAACGCTCTCCCAGGCCAGGGCACCCGCGGGCGAGCGTGCGTTTCAGGGCAAAGGACAGCGTTGCCCAAAGCAAGAGTGGCTGGGATGGCGCTTCAGGACCAGGCACAGCAAAGGAACGAGGCTCTAGTGCAGGCGTGCATCGCGAGGTGGGGCGGCTTCATTCTCTATAGGCTCAAAAGACAACAGACTCACTGAGCGTTAAGCGTCTTCTGTGAAGTTAGAGTCATAATCATGGGAACTAAGATCCAGAGAAGACTTGACGATGTAAATCTTCACCTGTAAACCATACTGATTTACAGGAGGGTCCTTGAACAAGTTAATACTTTCTTTTTTGAGTCTCTCACTTTGCATTGGTAAAACGGGGCTAAGAAAGCTAACACCTCAAGGTCACCAGGAAGATGAGATAGAATCCCACCTGTAGAATCTTAGCCAAGGGTGGAGCTGCAGCTGCTTCACACCTGCATTTTGGGAAACTCAGATCCATCCTGGCTATGTCGCTGTAATGTCAGGACTGATGCTGCCTTTTATGTAGATATTTTGCTTCCACCTTTACGAAGTGAGAATGTCAAGCTTAGTGCATTTCAGTAGATTTCTAGCTCTATAATTTCCTTCCTAGGGCGGGAGAAGGGTTTTCCTTTTCTCTTTGGCCAACATGTTTTCCTAAAATAATTAACTTCCATTAAAAAGTTCCAAGAGATAAGGAAGCAAACTAAGAGTTAGGAGCCCAGCCAGACCCAGGAAGTTGAATCTGTGTTTTACTACTTATTGATGAGGGATTTGGGGAAATACTTGCCTCTTTGGTCTTTCATCTCTACTTCTTTAAAATGGGGACAGTGATACGTACCTGTCAGTGCTGTGGTGGGTATAAAGATGAATAAATAACATCACACAATTATTGGCACTTAGTAAATGCCATACATGGAAATTATTGTTGGGTCTGGTGTTTATTTCAGCATGCAGAATCTGAAGTTATTTTTTAATGAACTGGGGCTCGGAGAGGTTAAGTGATTTGCTCAAGGGACTCTTAGGTAAAAGTGGTATATCCAGGATTCAGTAATGTGTCTATCTAACTTTAAAATAAAACCCCCTTTGAAGGCAGAAGACAGGCAAGGGTAGAATAAACATTGCCGTGGTCTTTATGTGGGGCAGGTGCGGTTGCGGGCTGTATAGAGGAGACTTTACAGAAGAAATGGCCAAGGGAAACTGTGAGCATGGACCATCTTCCAGATAAAGCAAATTGCTTGTTTCAAGACATGGAAAGTCTGTCCACGGCTGTATGTGCATCCTAGATTGAGCATGGGCTCAATGTAGTGCTCGCTGACACTCTGTCAGCACCTAAATGACATTGGTTTACCACTCGTTTTATCTGTAAGATTAAGGTGCACCAGTCCAGTGTTTCCTAAACTCCAAATACTCAGAGGCCATTTTTCACATTCCTGCTATACTTCTAGGTAATGTGGCCTAGAAGTATTTTATTCAATAGAATAAAATATTTTATTCAATATTTTTCTTTAAATAACTTATTTTTCTTACTAAAATTGTATCAAAGGAAAATTGTATTTCTTTGTAGAAAAGAGGAAAGTCAGTACCACTTGCCACAAAACAAGGTGACTATAGAAACAAAATCAGAATAAAACAATAGCAAAGTGTCCTTGTTCTGGCTCTACAACCCAAACTTTCTCCTTGATGTAATAACTATGATCAAAAGAGAACTGGCAAAAGGATAACACTCACATTTGGTGAATCATTATCTTGTCTACTTGCCACCTAAAATCATCTTACATTAGTACCACATATCCTACTTTTTGATAAATATGGTAACTGAATCCTTTAAGAGTCTAAGAACCGGCTGGGGATTTAGCTCAGTGATTAGAGTGCTTGCCTTGCAAGCACAAGGCCCTGAGTTCGATCCCCGGCACCACAAAAAAAAAAAAAAAAAAAAAAAGAGTCTAAGAACCAAAAGCTCCAAGTTTAACAACTGCAAGTTGCTGTTAGCAGTGCCAACAATCGCTTTGTGGCTTGGGCAAGGAGCCTCTTCTAGGATCTCCATTTTTGTTTACGAGTCTCACAAAACCTCCATCGGGTAAGTTATGATCATACAGACCACTGTCTATATGAAGAAATAGAGAGTCAGAAATGTTGTATGACCTGGCTTATTAGTGCTGTACGTGGGACATTTGGAGAGAGAAATTCCATGGGAGTCAGAACCCAGAGCTCATTTTAAAGACACGGAGAGAGAAACTCAGAAAACAATGGAGGATAAAGGCTGTGGAGGCTCTTGACAGGAAAATATCTTGTCTTGTGTCTCATTTTCTACACTTAGGCTCCTAGTGGACTAGACAGTTCCCAAGATACTTTCTGCACCAACAATCTAACATCCCATGAATAAAACTTCAGGTTGCCCCGATTAATTATCAGCCCCTCACACTCTGTCCTCAAAGTCACAACATCCTAGTTACTATGGTGACGTTGATGGGCCCCACCCAGTTCTCTGGAAATGTGTGGCCCTGTCACTGTGCTCGGGCAGCCTCTGGCTTGTATTACTGCTGTAGCACTTCCACACTGCATGGTCTTCAGCAGAGAGCTTAGCCTCTTGAGTCCCAATTCTTTATATTTAAAACATTTACAGTAAAAAAAAAAAAGAGAGAGAGAGGGAGAAGATTCAATTTAGGAAATAAAGTGGGCAAGGCACAAGAACACACAGTTTGGGTAAAAAGAAATGCAAATAAATTTTAAGCATATGAAAATATTCCACATCTCAGAGCAAAAAAATACACATTAAAAACCACAAATATATATCTTTATTCTTATCAAGTTTGCAGAGATCAGAAAGTACATAATACATATTATGGGTAGAAATATAGGGAAACTAGCATCGTCATGTATTACTGGCAGCTGTGTGAGACAGGCAGCTTTCGGGAGTGGAAATCTGGCTCTTTCAAGAGTTCAAACACATTGACGTGATCATGTCGCTTCTAGAACTGGCCCTCAGGGCTGCAATTTCAAGTGTGAGATCTGCATGAGACAATCTACTGGCATTGTGGTAGGATCTGGTGAAAGGAAAAAAATACCCCTCAAGGTGAGCCTGGCAAATAAAATTCAATACAAGCACTCAATGAAGCTACCAAAAAGAACAGTTTTCTAGAAAATTACCACTGCTAATTCTCTTCTCTAATAAATAGTGTAAATTTCACATTAAATGTCAAAAATCAATAGATGAATCAAGCTTAAATGAGGGTGATAAAAATTCTTTTCTACTCCAAGATTTCCTGGACACCTACTGAAGTTCCCTTTAGTTTTTTAAAGGCCACCTAAAAAGGAACGATCCAAGTATAATAACAGTTGTATAGAACTTTCTCTTTCATTTTCTTATGCAATGTTCACAGGGGGAACCCAGTATCATTCTTCCCATTTTATAGAGGAGGAAGTCGAGGCTTGCACAAATCCAACAAAATTCTAGAGATGGTACTAGGCAAACAAGGTAGAATTTTTGACTCCAAATCCTGTGTTTTTCCACATTGTGTCCCTTACAATTAATTCAACAACCATGAGAAGTTGAAGATCAAGGTCACCTTGGGAGAGTCCCAGGGCTTTACGCCAGCACCCATAACATTTTACTGGCTCCTCCTGAGAGGAGCAATGTCTGGAAATTCAACTTTGATTCAACGTGTGTAATATACTTCTGCTGAATATTTTTCTAGTACTGGCCCACAGGTTCCTTGGTTAAGTATGTGGCACGGAATCCTGAGGGATTCAGACTTTTCACTCTCAGGGTGCTTACAACCCAGCTGGAGAGACAATGAGCAACTGGACCGTCAAGCAAGTAATTTAAAGTAGTAAGAATCCCTTTGACAGGAAGTAGTGGGTTAGAGAAACAGGAAATAAGACAGGAATATCTGAAAACAAGACACTGAAATTGCTTACAAAGATGTCAAGGATTCCTAGAAATGGGAAAAGCAAGAATGGGGAGATGGTGTTGCAGATAGAAGGAAACCCACATGGGAATTCTCTAAGGCTGGAAGGACCTTGGAATACTGGAGGATGTGGAAAGGTCTGTGAGGCTGGAGAGGACGGGGAAGAGGAAACATGATGGTGGGGGCAGGGACAGGTCACGGGGGCTGGAAAGTCGAGATAAGGCACTTGTATATTCTAGTAGTAATGAGGATTTGTGAGGAGTTTTAAGCAGAGGCATGTTCCCATATGATCTATGAACCTAAAGACTCCACTAACTGCTACCAAGGAGATTGTTCAGGGGAAGTTGAGAAGCAGACAGACTCAATATGAAGTTACTTCATTGACCTAAGAGACAATGGTTTTGATTTGGGATGAGAAAAGATATACAGACAGATTCACAAAATATTTTGTAGATATCTTTGATTCTTAGATGGAGAGGTCCCTGGAGCTGGCCAATATGACCAGGGTCCAGCAGTTCGTCCTCCTGGGCCTGTCCACCAGGCTCAGCATCAGGGACGCCCTCTTTGCCATCTTCCTGACCCTCTACCTGCTCACCCTCTTGGAGAACACGCTCATCATCTACCTCATCTTCAGTCATCGTGAGCTCCGCAAGCCCATGTACTTCTTCCTGGGCAACCTCAGCAGCCTGGAGATGTGCTACGTGTCAGTGACCATGCCCACGCTGCTCGTGGGGCTGTGGGCTGGACACTGCCGTGTGCCATTCACAGCCTGCATGACCCAGCTCTTCTTCTTCATCTCCCTCATCTGCACAGAGTGCACCCTCCTGGCCTCCATGGCTTACGACCGCTACGTGGCCATCTGCCGCCCACTGTACTACCTACTGCTCATGCGGCCCCAGGTCTGCCGGGGCCTGGCCGTGTCCTCGTGGCTGGGTGGGCTGGTGGTCTCTGTGGCCAAGACCACATGTATTGCCAGCTTGTCCTACTGTGGCCCCGATGTCCTCAACCACTTCTTCTGTGATGTCTCCCCTCTGCTCAACCTATCGTGCACCCACGTGGCCCTCGTGGAGCTGGTGGACTTCATCTCCGCCATTGTCATCCTCTGGGGTTGCTTTCTCATGACCATGGCCTCGTATGTGGCCATTGGTAGAGCAGTGCTCCGCATGCCTTCAGCCGCTGCCCGCCTCAAAGCCTTCTCCACCTGCGCCTCCCACCTGGTGGTCGTGGGCATCTTCTACTCAGTCACTATCTTCATCTATGCCCGCCCCAGCCGCATAGAAGCCATGGACCTCAACAAGGTGCTGTCGGTCATCTACACAGTGGTCACACCCATGTGCAACCCTGTCATCTACTGTCTGCGGAACAGAGAGGTCCAGGCAGCTTTCAGACGAACCCTGCAGTGGTCCTGAGGTGGACCAGCTGACTGAGGTTCGGTGGTTTTTAGTATGTTCACAGAGTTGTGCAACCTTCACCACTATCCACTTCCAGAAGAAGTACATTGTTCCCAAGAGAAACCTGTACAAAATAGAAATCACTCACAATGTCACCCGTATCTCAAGCTCTAAGAAACCACCAAGATACTTCCTATCTCTGTACATTTGCCTGTTCTGGAGATTTTATAGAAATAGAATCATACAATGTCTGGCTTTTTGTGAGTTTCTTCTTTCCACCTGGCATAAAAGTTTGAAGTTCATACATATTGTGGCATACATCGTTTCTTCATTTCTTTTTATGACAAAACAGTATTTCATTATAGGTGTGCAACACATTTTTTTTTTTACCCATACAGCAAGTGATAGATATCTGGGTTGCTTCCACTTTGGGCTATTATGAAATAATGTTTCTGTGAACACTTATTTATAATTTTCAAATGGATATATGTTTCCAGTTCTCTTGAGTTTAAGCCCAGGTGTAGAATTTCTGGATCATATGTTAACTCTGTGGTTAATTTTTTGAAGAACTGCCAAATTCTTTTCTAAAGTGTTGAATATCACACTTCTATGATATAGTTTCAAGTCCTGTAAGACATATTTTAGGGCTGATTGACAGAGTCGTAAATAGACAAATTATAGATGAAACAATGCAAATGAGCAATAATCCTAAAATCATCACTGGTAGGAGCACAAAATGCTAATTATAATGAGTTATACCATCACTCTATTACATTGTGAAAAATCAAAATGATTTTTACCACTTAGAGAAGGCTAAGAAAACTGTAGAGGAATGGGTTTTCTCTCTCGTATATTGCTGGCGGTGATAGAAATTGTCAGAACCTTCTTGGAGGGCACTGTAGGAGCAAACATTAAAAATTTTGAATTGTACTTGCACTTTGACCCAGAATCTCCACTTTTGCTAATAACTCATAAGAAATTAAAGCCTGACCCCATAAAATCTATGTATAGGAATGTTTATTGTAGTGTTGCTTTAAGTGAAAACCAGAAAGAATGTGAATATTCATCAATAAGATATGTATTGAATAAATTACTGTACTTCCATATCGTGAAATATGAAATTTATAAAAATGAGTAATGGTATCTCCATATATTGATATAAGGGCATCATACATTCATAAATTGAGATGTAAGGGTTTTTTTGTTTTGTTTTTTTTTGTGGTGCCAGGGATTGAACTCAGGGCCTTGTGCTTGCAAGGCAAGCACTCTAATCACTGAGCTAAATCCCCAGCCCCAAGATGTAAGTTTTAGAATAAAGTTTGAATAATTTTTGAGCGAGAAATATTTTTAAAAAAATTATATGTATCTACATATGTTTTCATAGGGGCTTTCTGAAGATAAACTCAATCCAAGGAGAAAGAGAACTTTTTGTAAATTTCAGTAATAATAAAAGTTATTAACCAAAATGAGTACAATGTTTCTGTAGGATAACGCATCACATATGTGAGTGTGTATAAACTCTGACTCAGAATACAATTGTAAAACTTTTTGCACAGAAAACAATTTAAGATGTTTGTAGTGATTAGCTGCAAGAGACTTTATGTTCTTTTATTGGAAAATCTTTGGAGGGAACCTCTACTTGACAATACTGGGCCAACCAAAGCATACTTCAGCACACCCACACAGTGATGTCATGACTACTTCTTGCCAGGGAAGATGTTAGTTGTGTGTTGTGATATGAAAAAGTCAAGTTAAAAAAGATCCATATATGTGGTAGTATAATTATGTTTTAATTTTTAAATGCAATATGAATATGTACACAGGAAAGGATGGGGAAATCAATGCCATAAAATATTAGCGGCAGTTATGATGTGGAAGATCTTGGGAGAAGTGGCTTTGCTTTTCATTTTGTTGTCCGCATCAACAACCTGTGTTAAGCATATATTGCTTTTGTAATGAAAATTATTTTGTAATATTAAAAATGACTTAATTTCCTTTTTCTGTAAGACGGAGCTGAACCTCATTTACTAGGACTGAAGATTCCATCTTCTGTCTTGGTTTCAGGCACTCTGGATATGCACAACCCGGACGTGTCCTGCTCCCCATTCTGGGGTGACCTCGCACGTGCTGCCCATCTGCCGGGCTCTCAGCCCACCCTTGTCCTGCCCTTCAGAGCAGCTGCCTTCAAACCCAGCTTCAGGCCGCCTCCTTTGGGGTGCTTCCCCTGGTGGCCCTGACACAAAGGCAAAGGCAGAGTGCCTGCGTCCAGCTCTGCCACCCTCAGTTCACACAAGGAGAAACCACAGACCAGGACGTGAGTCCTTCAGACACTGGGGCCTCACTCTTCCCACTCAGGGCTGCCGTTTGAGGCAGTGCCTGGCACGCGTGAGGCACTTAGTGAATTTGCTTGGAGAAATAAATGGATAATTCACCGATGGAAGGTAAAGCTCTGTTGATCTTCATGTTTCTAGTAATTTATGGCTGTGATAACATCTACTGCTCTGCCAGAACTTTCTAAACTGCAGACCACAGGCAGAACCTTCTGCACGGGTCTCACTAGAGCATGTTAGGTCTCACTACAGGAGGCTGAAGCATCTCAATGGCTGTTCCTCCTCATAGTTGAGAGTAATAGATCCATCAACTCTCAGCCAAGAATGGTTCCAAGGTGCAGGGATAGGAATGCGACACCAGCATAAGATGATGGCATCACACACAGACGCACACATCACCACCATCAGCAGCACCAACTCCAGCCCTGGGTCAGGCCCTGGGAAGGACGCTGTGCTGGGCACTAAGAAGAAACACGGGCAGTGACCACTGACCTGAAGCCACCTACAAACACCCGGGACTGTCCTCCCAGGACTCTGAGGGGAGGTGGGTGTCCATGCTAAAGAGGGCACTTGAGCATTTCTAGAGCATAAAGCCAGGCTGGGGCAAGGAGGTGCCTCACCACAGTGGAGGCCCGGTGCCTGGAGGAGGAAGGGTACCCAGAGACCACTGAATCCTGCCCTCGCCGCCTTTGTGATTCAACCTCTTGTGGGTTCACTGCCACATCTTTTAAATGCACCGTGCATGAGAAGTAGAGATAAAGCCTAAGAGCATACCGGGTATCTCCATGATGGACACAGCAGACAGAGGCCCGTGCCCACTCCCAGCTAAGGAGGTGCCATATGCACGTGGGTCCTGGACCACGGACAGCCAGGGACACAGGGAGCATGAGCCCAGACGGGCCATGAGGAAGCAGTGGCTGCGAGCTGCCATGGTGTGACCTTGAGCAACCTAATGCACCTCTCTGCACTTCGGCTTCCGTGTCCTCAGCAGGGAGGGTGGCAGCTCCTACACCAGCACTGTGGATCGATAAGCATACAAGATAGAACTTATGGGGTCCACTGCACACAGTTTAGGACAGTTAAGGAGCTGCCTCAATGGATTTTACGATCTCTTCTCCGAAACAACCAACACCAACATGTCCCATTTCCCAGACCACACTGTTTGCTATGTGGTGTGTGTGTGTGTGTGTGTGTGTGTGTGTGTGTGTGTGTGTGTGTGTGTCTTAACACAGACAAGCAGATGGAGAATTCCATGACCCTGGTGAAGGCTGCCGAAGGCATCAAGCCCCGCAGCTGATCCACTCACTTCCCTGTATTTTCTATTTATTGATGTTTCAAAGGATGCTACAGCAAACACACTGTACAGTTGACTCTGTCCACACTTCTGAGTGTTTTTGTGTGTTCTTGCAAAGTCTGGTTAATGTTATGAAAACGATGACTGTGAAATCTAAGTGGCTTTGATGTGTAACTCTGTGGCATGTCCACTGCAGGTCGGTAGGTGAGGAGGGTTCTGCTAGCCGAGGTTAGGAGCTCGGGAGCTCATGTGAAAAAGGTGGAATGTTTGAGCTTCTTCGGAAGGAGACAGATAGGGAGGGTCTCGTGCCTGATGTCTTGGCCCGAAAGTGACACCATTTCTCATTAGGGGCAAATGAGTGGATATCTCCCCTCTCCCTTCTCGCTCTCTTTCCTTTTCTCTCTCTACCTTGTTTTGCCTCCATTGTACTCTCCAGTCCTGCTTCTCTTATTTTTACTCAACAACACAACTGGGTGATCTCCCTAAGTCAATAACCAGAGGTCTAATTTCTTTAATGGATGCATATTTTCACAGTATGCGTATATTTAAATAATCTGTTGGTGGACACATTTCTAATCATTTGAAAAATGTTTATTCAAATGTCTCAGTTTGTCATAAACTTTCTTGCATACACATATTTGAGTTATATATATGTACATATGCACACATGTGTATACAAAATATGTAAGTACATGCCTATAAGTACTTAGTCATCTATGTGCGATACATATGAGTGCACATGGTATGTTACAGTATTCTGTTCCCATTTGCACTTCCTGTATTAATAAAGATTTCGTTGACCATCTTCCTATGGGTTATCAGCTAGTTATGTTTCTTAATGAGTAATATTCTCACTCATGACTCTTTTCCTTTGGTTTTTCATTTGGAATAGCCTCATTTTCCATAATGATCTCTAAAGAGCCTGTTCATAAGGCTGCGCTCGCGAGGCGTCAATTCCCGTGATTCCGTCGCTTCTCGCGATGGCGTCTGCTCCCGCGCTACCATTGGTACCCGCGGGTCCGCTCTCGCGATGCCATGCGTTTCGGCGAGGCCGTCATTTCGCGCGAGGCCGTCCGTTCTCGCGAGAGCCTGTGCGGCGGCGGCGGCGCGTCCTCCGCAGCGCGTCGTGCACTTCGCGGTTGCGCAGGCAGTAGACGACCGGGCTGCACGCGGGCGTGAGCACCGTGTAGAGGAGCGACAGCACCTTGCCGAGCTCGGCGGGGTGGCCGCGGCCGGGCCGGGAGTGCACGGAGAGCGCCGCGGAGTAGAAGACGCCCATGACGGCCAGGTGCGAGGCGCACGCTGCCAGGGCCCTGCGCGCCGCCGCGGCCGAGGGCAGGCGCAGCAGGGCGCCCGCGATGGCGGCGTAGGCGGCCAGGGCGGCGAGCAGCGACCCGCCCACCACGGCCCCACCCGCCAGAGCGTCGGCCAGCTCCGCGGGGGCCGCAGGCCGGCAGGCCCCGCCGCGCAGGACCCCGGCGTCGCAGAAGAAGTGGTTGAGGACGCCTGGCCCGCAGCGCACGAGGCGGGCGATGCACACGGTCCGGGCCGCCGAGACCCCCAACCCGCCCAGCCACGAGCCCGCGGCCAGGCCCCGGCAGACCTGGGGCCGCATGTGCAGCGGGTAGTGCAGCGGGCGGCAGACGGCCACGTAGCGGTCGTAGGCCATGGAGGCCAGCAGCGTGCACTTGGTACCGATGAGGGCTAGGAACAAAAACAGCTGCGCCATGCAGGCAGGGAAAGACACGCGACAGACACCCAAACTCAGCCCCGCGAGCAGCGTGGGCATGGTCGCCGACACGTAGCACAGCTCCAGGCCGCTGAGGTTGCCCAGGAAGAAGTACATGGGCTTGTGGAGCTCGCGGCAGCTGCAGGTGAGGTAGATGATGAGCGTGTTCTCCAGGAGGATCAGCAGGTAGAGGGCCAGGAAGATGGTGAAGAGGGCTTCTCTGATGCCTGGCCCGACAGACAGACCCAGTAGGATAAAATTCTGGTTGCTGGATCTGTTGGCCAAGGTCAGAGACCACTCCATCTGAGTGAAGAAGGAGGAAGTGTAGTAGAGAGCCTCATCCATGCAGACATCTAAGGGTTAAAGAGGAGGAACATGGATGGTTGGACACCCGTGGGGCCACAGTAAGCTTGCTTGGGTCAACTACTGTCAGCAAGGACAGCGATGTGCAGGGTAAAATTGCGAAACCGGGTATGGAAAACTTTCGACTCTACTTACCATGGCTGTGTTTTGTGCAAGACATTCAGCCTCATAAAGGCTGAATCTCAGTTACTGTATCCGTAAAATGGACGTCTTTATGAGCATTAAACTCAGCAGTAGATGAGAAAGTGCCTTATAAAGTAAGGGTTGATGGTTACTTCCTTACTTTCACCTTAAGTGGTCTTTTTGGGGTTGTATTTCTGTATTTTTCAAAAATTTCCCAAGATAGTGGAGGTCATGTTCACTGTCCTAAATAAAGGAAGACTCAACAATTCTTTTATTCTGAATATGCCTTTCTTAATTGGATTAGATA
This sequence comes from Hystrix cristata, assembly GCA_004026905.1. Lineage (NCBI taxonomy): Eukaryota > Metazoa > Chordata > Mammalia > Rodentia > Hystricidae > Hystrix > Hystrix cristata. Next base: position 99,790 of record PVJO010004792.1, read on the forward strand.
CTAAAGGAAATTTGCCAGAGATTTTTTAGAAAAATGTGCTAGCAGGGAATTTTTCCGAAAAGATCAGTAAGAGATTTTCTCTCTGAGTGAAATCTGCTGCCCTGGAACTGTACCCCCACACCAGTGCGTTCTATGTCTTTCTCATGTGTTTGAGTCTCTCAGTTAACCTTCCATGAAAATTAACTTCCAGGGGTAAACAGTGAAAGTAGTGGGATAAAGTCCAGAAACACACCCACATATATTTTCAGACTTGACTTAGTGGCATATTGTGCATTGCTAATCAGTGGGAGAGAGGATGGACTTTTTGGTAAATTGTTCTTGGGTAATTAGTTGTCCACATTGAAAAACTAAAAGAAATTAAAAACCTACATCCTGTCACATAACCAAAATGTCAATTTCCAGTAAACTAAAAATACAAATGGGAAATAAAATACCTCTAAAATTAAAAAAAAATCACAAAGTGTATCTTTATGACCTTGGGTATATGGAAAACAACAATAAAGGAACATAATTTAAACCTTTTCCAACTTAATACTTAAAAATTCTAATCATTCAGAATCACAAACTGGGAAAATATTTGCAGTGCATGTAAGTTGCAAAGGATCCCCATGTAGAATTATACAAAGAAATTGATCACTTGATGTGGAATAAATTGTACTTCACCAAGGAATAATAAAGACTGTAAATGAGAACCAAGAAAACAAAACCATTTCACACCCATAGAACTGTCACAAATGTAAATGTCAGAATATATTTAGAGTTTTCATACACTGCTCTGGGAGTCTCAACTGAACGGTGACTTCTCAACTGAATGGTGACTTCAGAAATAAGGCATTATCCAGTAAATTTTAATATGTGACTAGCAGAAATTCTACCCTCAAGCATATGTCCAGAGTAATGTTAATGGCTGTACTATTTTACTATCAAAAAGAAAATAAAAAAACCTGTGAATATTCCAAGTGTCCAGTAGTATAATTAATAAGTAAATTTTGATCCATTTATATAGTAAAGCAAAATTTTGTAGATGAAGGGATCATATCAGTGATCAATCTCAGAAACAATCTTGAGGAACACAAAAAAGTTTAAGTGTGGAAACAGTATGGTTCCATTTATCTAAAGGTCAAACTGTAAATATTTCTCAAAAGTACACATTTTAGAAGTACGGAGACACATTCCTCATTTTTCAGAGAGGCATGGCAAGGGTCAAACTTCACGCGTGAGTCCTTTTCAGGCCAGCTTCTGTGCCGGTTGGGTGTGTGTGCTAAGCTCTGACCAGTGTCACCTGGCTGGTTATACTGAACAGCCACAGACCAGCCTTTACCATAGCCACACTGTCTTTGTACTGAAACAGTTTTCTGCCAGTTTCCTACTGTGGAGTTTCCCTCCACAGCTGGACTTATTTTCTTCTCTAACCTGCTTTGTCTTTGGTCCTTTCTCTGCCTCTTATTTTCCTTATATCTAACTCTGTAACTGATTTTCCTTCTCCATGGTAGCTTATTTGTGTTATCTTGCCTCTCTAATAATATCAGTTGCCCTAAGTGTCTCCTGGTTAATGCACTATACAATGACGTGTGCTTTGAAAGTCATTGATGTATTCGGGCATGATTCAAAGATTTTAAGCCAACTGTAAAAACACTTGTTACACCTGAGTTTTATCTAGATCTCAACATGAGATTATGACTGATGTGAGTTTTGCGTTTCCCAGGATTTTGTGACAGGAGTTTTCTAACTGTGCAGCTGTAAGATTCTTACCCTTTCTAAACCTAATTTATTACTTAAGAGGAAAGTATTTACTTCGGGAATAAAAGCACAGTGTAATCATAAGTTGCATGCATTACTTGTGTACTACTGCTGGCTGACACAGATGTGGCACAGTGGCCCTCAAACATTTTTTTTACCTTGGCTCATAATAAGAAATATATTTTCCACTCTGAATGAGTCACAATTACAAATACATACCAATTATATGCACAAAACACATTTAACAAAGTAACACTTCCCTTACTTTGTGTGATCACGGATACTTTCTTTCACATTCTGATGTCATTTTTAATGCTAGTATCAATCTGTTAATTTTGTGAATCTCAGGTTGAAATACGCATCATCAGGTGGAAAACAGAACTATTACATTTGACATAATTGTTCTAGCCTAGCTTTTTCTACAACTGGTTTGCCATCCTAGACAAAGGGTGTGATCTTGTAAGCATCACATCCTCATCTCCAGTTTACAGATGACCCTGCGTTCTTACAAGTGTCGCAAGGATCAATTTCAGTGAGGTCCGTATGGCACCCTGGCAGTGTCTAGCACCCACAGGCATCTTATAGGGGAAAGAACATTTTTGTTTTCTCCAAAATTAAGCGATCCTTCTTTCTTACCTCTCAAGTGAGACAGCTCTTGCTTTTCCTTTGTGAAGACTTTGGGGGCCAGAAAGATTCAGCTTCTGCCTCTGGCACCAGTGACTTGAATAATTAAAGGACTTGTCCCCATTCAGATGTGCTGAAAGAAGTTGCCATTAGCTCTGAACAACGAGTTCTCAACAGCCTCTCCTCATTTCTCCACCTCTGCACTGAGTGGCCAAGATAGTTCCGTTCTTGCACCCAGCCGCAAGAGGAAGGGCCAGTTTAAATCCAAGAGCTCGACCTCAGAGAGCTGTCCTAATCTCTGTGGATTTAGAGAAAAGGTGCAAGGAATAACTTCATGAAAGCATAACGGGGCTTGGGGAGGCGACCCAAAGGTAATATTGGCTCCAAATCAACTGTCAGGCAGTTTGAAACTCCTAAATAGGTGCCACAACTTTTGTTGGATAAGGGTATCAGAAAGCTGCATGAGATTTGATTCCTGCCATCATTACTCCCAGGGTAATGAAGGACACTGAACCTGAACAGACATTTAAGACGCGTTGTGGAATATCACAACATGTCAGGGTGTGGGGGAGAGAGGACCTAGAGATTTGGAAAGACTTATAGGAGGGGTGTATGAGCTCAGCCTTTTAAAAAGTGCTATAAGGTCACCTCCCCTTGATGCAATACAAGAAAAAAACAGGTAAACAAGAATTCTACCAGTTTGAAAAAAAAAAAAAAAACTGCTGGCCTGGTGGTGCACACCTGCGGTCCCAGTACTGAGAGGCTGAGGCAAGACTGCAAATTGGCACCCAGCCTAGACAACTTATTGACTTGGGGAGACCCTGTCTTAAAAAAAAAATGAAAAAGGCTGGGAATGTAGCTCACTGCAAAGGCCTTAGGTTCAATTCCCAGTACCTAGTATTACACACACACACACACACACACACACGCACACACACACACACACACACAGAGTCTCCCTACTGCCTGCAGAGTACTCAGCTCCCTAAGTTAGAATTCATCATTAGGCATTATACTGCTACAACATGTCTTTCTTCTTCGTGCTGGGATTCCCCACTCTATAAATACTCTTTCCATTTTGTAACACAAGGTATAAATTTGGGTAGGCAAATTTAATTATCAAATTTAAGATTATTTTTCCCTTTATGTAGTCAGATAAAAATCAGGTGCCCATAACTTCAGAATAGTTACCCTCAGGAAGAGAAATAGCATCAACTGCCCAATCAGTAAACAATACATGGTATTTTTCAGTTAATGATATGACCCACAACCTTTCCAATACTTCCCCTTCATGTCTTGTCTTCTGAGGGAATCAGCACTAACACGTGTGAGCATGCTTATGTGCACTTCGGTGCCTTTTCTTACACACACACACACACCGAGTGCACTTTGCCTTTGTCACTTCAGTGCCCATAGTGATCCTTTTGCCAAGAGTGTTCTCACTCTCCCCCCAGTGAGATTTAATTCACTCTTCAAGGTCAGTTCCACCTCTTTGGCAAGCTTGCATTCACTCGTTCCCTTTCCAGACACCCAGATGACCCTTTCCCCACTCGGACAGAGCAGCCACTCAGCAGGGAAGGGTACTCAGTAAGTAGACTGAATGTCTGGACTCCACACCAAGCTGCGTAAGTGTCCTGGTGTCCATGCTTCTGTGCAGCCCTGACACCTCCTGCCTGTGGGGCAAGAGGTCCACACCGTGCTGCAGAGGACCCTCCTCTGGCCTCGAGCCTGGCTTCCCAACCTGGACCTCTCGCCTCCTGAATTAAGTCTTTCTTGGCCCCAACCACCATAATAGCCTTGAAGAGCAAGCACGCAAGGTTTCTGTACTTATGCTTCTGCTGCACCTAGAATGCTCCTCATCCATGAGCTCGGTGTTCAGCTTGCCCATTCTCTTCTATGTAGTCAAATGCATGGAATAAGTAAGCACACCACAAGAGGAAATGCAAATTTAAAGGGGTTTCCAAGAAATGACTTGCTTCTTACAAAGAACATTTTAATTTTAAGTAATACAGTGGTAACTCGGTTCACAAACTTAATTTGTTACATGATTCTGGGGCAAATGGCAGTAGTCATGTTCATCACTCAATGCAGAGTTCAAGAAGGGGAGCAAAATTTTGCCTAGTGCTTCTGTTTGCCAACTGGATTGTTCCTGAACAGAAGTACTGTTGTAATTCATTTTGACAGTGTCTGCAGGGAAATGAATATGTGTGACTATTATTTATAGGGAGTGTAAAGTGCTACATATTAGAAGGTGGCTGATAGATGATAGACAGGTAGACAGATAGACAGACAGATGGTGAATACCCCCACACTCATCATCTTGGGAATTTATCTTGAAGCCAAGAATGAAAACATCTGGGCAAAGGGTTGAGAAACAAACATACCCATTCAGAACAATTCGCACAAGGACAAACCAGTTGTCTGTAAAAAGTAATGATCTTCATGATGTGTTCTTCACCTGCCACCACTCATAGTGAAATAAAAACCAAGGCAAAAAGATACACTACACAAATCATATTGAAAAAAATCGTTAGAAGAAAACTAGGTTTGGTTGTGATTAGGAAAGGAATTTAACAATGTTGATCCCTGTTAGGGGCTCAACACAGCATACACTTCAACAGAGCAATTACCATTCTATGTTCACTTTAACCTTCGTGGTTCTGAGAACTCTCCACCAATGTTCTGACCTCCAGTCCAGTGCACCACTGTGCTTCCTGGACCACGTGAGGTGGGGGAGGGTCCCCATATTGGTTTTGGCTAAACAGAAATGATGTCCTTTTCAGTATAATGTACTTAGATAGTTACAGGCGTAAAATGCTCCACCTCTCTCTTGCCAGTGACTGGCCACATTCAAATCTGGGTCTGTCTCTTCCATGTGGGCTCCTGCCCATGGTCAGTGAAACCCTCCCCATCTGGTAACCAGCAGTGGGCATGGAGCATCGGTGAATTATCCATTTATTTCTCCAAGCAAATTCACTAAGTGCCTCACGCGTGCCAGGCACTGCCTCAAACGGCGGCCCTGAGTGGGAAGAGTGAGGCCCCAGTGTCTGAAGGACTCAC